>OVAU01001615.1:0-14307 GCA_900406315.1 Biscutella laevigata subsp. laevigata
GTGTGTTGACTGTCGAGCCATCAACAACATCACGGTGAAGTCTCGCCATCCTATACCCTCATAGTTCTATCCGAGAATCGTTGATTAGGGAAGCTCATAGTGGCGGCCTAATGGGGCATTTTGGAGTGGACAAGACTATGAAGGTAGCTCAAGACCATTTCCATTGGCCACACATGAAGAAAGATGTGAAGAAGCTTTGTGCACAATGTCTCAAGTGCAAACAGGCCAAAGCCAAGGCTCAACCCTACAGTTTCTACACTCCTTTACCCTTTGCATCTCATCCATGACGTGATATTTCAATCTTTGTGGTTGTTGACAGATTCTCAAAAATGTCTCATTTCATTCTATGTCATAAAACTGATGATGCTACTCATATAGCTAGACTCTTCTCTAGGGATGTTGTCAGATTGCATGGAATGCCTAAGACAATTGTTTCGGATAGCGATACCAAATTCCTTAGCCATTTTTGGAGAACCTTGTGGAGTAAATTGGGAACTAAGCTCTTATTCTCTACCACTTGTCACCCACAAACCGATGGGCAAACTGAGGTTGTGAATAGAACCATGGGTATGCTTCTTAGGGCTTTGATTTAAAAGAACTTGAAAACTTGGGAGGATTGCTTACCACATGCTGAATTTGCTTATGATATGGCTAAACACTCCACTACTAAGTTTAGCCCTTTTCAGCTTGTTTATGGCTATAACCCACTGACTCCTTTGGATCTAATCCTCTACCTTTGAGTGAAAGTTTGAGTATAGGTGGTGCTAAGAAGGCCGAGGAAATGAAAAAGATGCTTGAGCAAGCTAAGGTCAATATTGAAGCCAAGACCGAATATTACAAGAAATATGCCAACAAGGGACGCAAGGAGCAATCATTTAAAGAAGGAGATTGGNAGCTTGTTTATGGCTATAACCCACTGACTCCTTTGGATCTAATCCTCTACCTTTGAGTGAAAGTTTGAGTATAGGTGGTGCTAAGAAGGCCGAGGAAATGAAAAAGATGCTTGAGCAAGCTAAGGTCAATATTGAAGCCAAGACCGAATATTACAAGAAATATGCCAACAAGGGACGCAAGGAGCAATCATTTAAAGAAGGAGATTGGGCTTGGATCCACCTTAGGAAGGATCGGTTCCCTGAAGAAAGGAGCTCAAAGCTCAAGCCGCCGATTGATGGGCCATTTGAGATCACAAGAAAGATCAATGAAAAATTCCTATCAACTTGATCTACAAAGTAAGTATGTTATTAGCTCAAGCTTCAACACTGCTTACTTGATTTATTTTGATGTAGATCCCACGGATTTGAGGACAAATCCTTTTGAAGAAGGAGGGGATGATACACGGCTAGANAGGATCGGTTCCCTGAAGAAAGGAGCTCAAAGCTCAAGCCGCCGATTGATGGGCCATTTGAGATCACAAGAAAGATCAATGAAAAATTCCTATCAACTTGATCTACAAAGTAAGTATGTTATTAGCTCAAGCTTCAACACTGCTTACTTGATTTATTTTGATGTAGATCCCACGGATTTGAGGACAAATCCTTTTGAAGAAGGAGGGGATGATACACGGCTAGACAAGGAAGCCAAGTCCCAAGGATCAACATAAGAAGCTCCCACTGGACCAGTCACTCAAGCACAAGCAAATAGGCTTTCTATAGCCATCATGGAGGTCTTGGAAGAGCTAGAGACATACTGCCATTACTTGGAGAAGGAGGAAGACACGGCCATCGGAAGCTTCATATCCACCTCTCTAAGTCATTGAGATAATTAGGTGGGTTTAAAGGGGTACTCTTCCTTCGTTGGGGTTTTGTCCCATGTGGTTTTCCCCTTCAAGGTTTGACGAGACCCATTGCACAAGACCCATCCGAAACACCAAGCCAAGGCGCCTTTTTGAATGGTTTTGACCGTTGTAGAAGACGCTCTCTCTTGGCCTACCCTTTTAGTCTTTTCTTGTTTTCTCTTTAGGTCATTTCCTTTTTTGGACTAAACTATTTAAAGGCATGTAAGCCGCCTTGGCAAAGTAACTTTCATTTTGAATTAAATGAGATTTCTCTCTTGAAAGTTCACAAGGGTGTGTAATATCTCTTGGCTTTGGTGTGTCATATCCAAAGTTTTTCCTCTCTCTCTCTCTTTCTTCTAGTTTTCCAAGCTCAAATCTCTGTTTTCTCAAGCGTGGCCACTATCGGAAAACCATAGCCGGCTATCGTTGGGAATTTCTCGATCATTTGGCTATCGGAACGTTTATGGTTACACGGCAAGGCCCTATGGGTGATTTCTAGTTCTCCGACCATTTCACCTACAATCCAAGTTGTGCTTCGACTGTTTCTCATCATTCCCATAGAGAAGAGGTTCCATCGAGGAAGATCCCAACTTTCGGAAGGTTTGGCTGTGAGAATCTCTCACCAAGCTACAAGTACGGCCGGCTACGGCCGGGCATGCCGTACATCGTCATCATCATCAGTTTCCTCTGACAGTTCCATCACCAAATCTAGATCTCTCTCAGCTGTTTCTCATCATTTAACATTTAAGAAGCTTCCATCGAATCAGATCCTGAGTTTCCCACGATTAGGTTGAACAAGTCGAATCCACCATTTTCGTTGCACAGACGGCCAAGCCTTACTATCGGATCCGACAACCTCAAAATCGCTTCTCCGACCTAAACTCATATTTCTCTCAATCTCTTTCAGCTGTTCTTCTTATTTTGAGCATATTGAAAGGTCTGACAAGTTTCAGGATGTTTGCCCACAGGTTTCAAGGGATGTGGTTTTGAGATCGTCCATAGCCGGCGGCCGCAAAGCTTTAGATCTCCAAGAGTGTTCGATCGTTGGCTAGGTTGTATGAGTTCTCTCCTCACTTCTAGTACTTCTTTTTCCTTTAAAATTCCCCTACGCGAGATATGCATATGCATTCCTCCTCCTTCTCCTCTTCGTTTGCCATGTATACACTCTTTGTTCTGCTATTCATGTCCTTCATATCTACGAATACGTCTCGCATCCATGATCCATTCCCTAATCATTCCTACTTATTATAGGTTCCCAATTATGAATTCATCTGCTTCTTCGTCCTCTCTGACATCACAATCAGATCACCCTCCACTTCAATTTGGGATTCCATCTCAATGCTGGTGTGGGCACAAGGTTCTCGCACGAACCTCCAGCTCGGAAGAGAACCCTTACCGTCGTTACTTTAGGGGTGCTTTTGCCTATGCTAGGAAGGTATTTGTTCCTATACTTAAACTAAAGTTCCACTTTTATCCAACTATTTTTGTCTATCATTTTTGCTCTAATACAAGGTTTTCCTTAGCTCTCCAATGATAGCCATACTTTCAAATGGATCGACGACGCCCACCTACAGGAGATCGAGTCAATGGAAACCCAAATTTCATGCGGACAACGCCTTCTAATGCAAGAACTTTTGCGGGAAAAGACCAACTTCGAGTCAAAGCTCAAGGACATTGAAAGAGCATCGCAACGAGGTCTCATCATCGTCAGCGTCTTCGTTGTTCTCGGTTTCATCCTTATGTATTATCTACACTGAGCAGTTTTTGAAGTTCACTTTCCAGTCTAAACATGTCTACGACTTTGTTTTTCTCAGGTCTGGCTTGCTTATGCTTACGCTTAAACTATTCAGTTTTCCCCAATACATATCATAATTCTCTTTTGTTATATACTCGAAACCATCCAAGTCACACATAGGTTACGTTCACTGTTATTTGGTCGGAAACGCATAACTCTGTTCGTTATATTGTAATTATAACCATACCATATTTCATATGCTAAACGACATACCATATCATCGCCATTTCTAGTTGCCCAGTATTGATACTGTAATGCATAGGATAGAACACAATAACGAAAGGGCAGTACACCAAAAACCAAACAAAACACACAATACGTTTCGATCGAATGAACAAGTTTTACAACCAAATTACATTGTCTTTCAAAACAATAACATTAAAAATCCCACAAAAAATCAACAAACCATGTCTCAAGCTCAACCGACAAAAACATAACATCCACCTTGTTCTGCAGCTCCTTCCTTCTTCTTTTTTTGTCGGCAGAAAAGAACTAAAATCCTACGATGCTACAAGATCTGGAAATCCATCGCCGATATAGTCCAAGGCCTTGTCACTCCGTTGAGCTAACTTCGCGAGACTGTCCGCCTTATGGTTCCTGCTTCAGTCGACGCATGTGAAATTGATTGTCCGAAATGAGCGTCGCAGACTCTCTAACTCTTCCAATCTGTCAGAGAAAGTTGGCCAACTTCCGGGATCCCCCACCATGTCTAGTAGATACTTACAATCTGTGAGGAAATTCATATGGTTTAGGCCCCTCCGAAGTAAGGATTCCATCGCCCATATCATCGCTGATAGCTCTGTCTGCAAAGACGTCTGCTGTCGGGTGGTACTCCTTGTTCTGCAGCTCCTTCCTTCTTTAGATTGTATTTTTGCAACTAACCTTGTTGTGTCCAACTGCTTGACACCTCCCACACCTATTACTACTCCCTTTCTTCTTGGTTTCCCCCCAGCAATTCAAAATTTAAACATACATCACCAAGTCAACCTAAATCACACACAATACAACATTACATCACCACTTTAATCATAATGGCCAAGCATCTTACAAAAAGCTCTCCGATTGAACTCATCCTCTTTTCTTTGGGCTTCCCTGCTGGCCTTCTACACTTTGGTGGTAATATCATTCTACTTGAAACCTCGTATGGGATATCGCCATCTTTTGGATCTTCATGCGGGTGAATTTCACCTTCATACGTTTTGGCCCATGCATCAGTCCTATAAAAATCCCCAGCCAACTTACCATATTCCACTCCTTTTACTTCACCAGCCATCAACGCGTGGCTGCATGGTATCTTCATATTGTCGTATACCCTGCAGCTACATTGTCTGTCTTGTAATTCCACGTTATGCCGATGCCCAAACAACCCCAGCACCTCGTACCTCGACTCTGTTATGCCAACCACCCTACTGCCTCGTGCCACTCGCAGATTACTAGTGATCACTTTGTCAAATTATGGAGTTACAGTACCTCTGTGAGCTAACGCTTTTTCCTCCTCGTACTAAACCATCTCGTAAGCATAGATTGTATGAACATAACCAGTTCCGTAATGTGAGATTTCCTACCCTTTCGCAGCGCATTGTTCAGTGTCTCAGCTATGTTACTAGTCATCAAGTTATACCGGTCCCCAGTGAATTGCGATCTTGTCCAATTATGATGTCCAATATTTTCCAAGTACTTAGCACAACTCTCATTTGTATTCAGGATCTGCCCAAACAAATGTCGGAATTGACCAGGGTTGTAAGAACAACCTGCTTGTACCACCAATTTCGCCAAACCTTTGTTCTTGAATCGCGCTACTACATTTCTTGATATATGGACAATGCATGATCCATGATGGGAATGCGGGAAAACTACCTTAACCCCCTTTAAAATTGAAATGTTCATGTCTGATATGATACACAACCTAGGACTATTAGCAATAATGTCCTGCACCTTCCCCAAAAACCATGCCCAAGAAGCATCATTCTCACTGTCCACAACTCCAAATGCCAATGGATACACTTGAAAATTAGCATCTTGCCCACTAGCTGTCAGCAACACCCCTTTGTATTTCCCTCCCAAATGAGTTCCATCAACAACAATGACAGTCCTCAACCGTGTAAACCAACTATAGATGCACTAAATGCCAAGAATAAATACAGAAATCGCTCACCCCCGTCCTCAGTCGCCTCTGTCTCAATGTTAGTTATCGTTCCAAGGTTTGCTAGTTTCAACATATGTAGGTACACACCAAGCCTCAAATAAGATTCCTCTTCATTCCCCCTAAGCTTTTCATGCGCTGTCTCCTTTGCCTTCCAACACTTGAAATAAGATGTTGATATACGCAACTCCTCTCGCACAACTTGTTGTATATCCAGTGGTCTAGACCTGGCCTCCATATTGTTCAACCTTGTCTTGTACACAACATCTTTTACCTTTGATGTAGCCATCTTCTTAAATTGGCTTCTTGTCTCTATACTACAAGTGTGTACTAGTGCAGTCTCCTTTATTTGATAATAGAAGCTATCTTTCACCTGATACGCAGTCACTTTCCAATCACATGAACTATCTGCGCAACTGACCACAAAATAGTTCTTGGTTCGAGTCTGCTTGAAATAGAACATGTTCGTAATCGCATATATTGCAAGTGCAATTTGGCAGTCTTTCTTGTTGCTGAAACTCTTCCCAGCGTATATGTCATCATCTTGCTCGTCTATATCAAGGTCAAGATTCGACCCCTATATACGGTGGTATCATCGAACAAAGGTGGAATGTCAGTATCATCCTCATCGCGATCCATGTTCCCCACCCCACCTACACCCTCCTTTTGGTTCTGCTGTCCACCCCCATCCGCTTTCCTTTTTCTGTCCACCGAACCTTGTCCACTAGGAACTACCATTTGTTCACTTGCATCGATAGTACAACCCATCACCTTCAATGCATTAGACCCACCATACGGATCATCAAGAAAAGGCTCCCAAAACTCATTATCGTATCCTCTTGGTCTCGCATCCATATCATCTACTGCGTGACATTCCTGACCCTCGTCATCACCACCATCTTCCTCTACCACCTGACAGGAAGTCTCATTCATAATCTGTTCTCCATTGTTTGGTAATACTTCTTCGTCGCCTTCATCTAACAATATAAACGACGGATCACTCATAAACTGTTTTACCATTGCTTTGTAATTCTTCTTTGTCACCTTCCTCTAGCAAGTTGGCAAAAGGCTCAATCACACTCTGTTTTCCATTGCTTCGTAATAGCTCTTCATCAGCTTCATCTATCAAATCAAATGAAGGCTCACTCCGTACATGTTTGCTATTGCTTCGTAAATGTTCTTCAATAGCTTCTATCTCCTCCATCTCAGCTTTTATATCTATATGTTCCCCTATCTCAGCATCTTCAAGAGCTTTAAGATGCACTGTATTCGAAGATTCACATGGTAAAATGCCCCTCTTCTTTCTCAACAGATCTACCGGCGTTGTGAATGCGTCCTCCACTTCTGATTGCTTAAACGTTATAAACAGGTTACTAGCTGTTTTCGCCATAAACATTCTTGCGAACCCTCTGAAGCTAAGCTCAGTCGTAAGTAACACCGGAGGTGTTCTGTTTCCCATACCAGCGTTTGGAATCTAGTAACTCAAACATACCTCTCCAGTAAAATTATTATCCTCGCCAAACTCTATAATCATTCTCCGTACAAAATCCTCAAACATAGAATCTTCGTCAACAGGAATCATCCGTGACAGTCTATCCTTGTCGATTACAAACTCCACTTACCATCAAAATCACTTTCCCACTTCCCTCATACCACCATACAGAGATTTGACATCGCAAACTTAAATGCAACCAACCAAAGACTATCTTTTAACGATGCACTCTTCCAAATCATCAGAGCAATGAAAAATACGAACATAAATAACCAACCTTAAAATAGATGATGGTGGATACGAATTCTAACGCACAGACACTTTACGACGAAGTTAGAAAATCCCTCTAGTTACACAAACATCAATGGAGGAGAGAGAGTAACCTAAGACGGCTACTCCTGTTTACCATAAGCTCAACATTAACCTCTTTTTTTCAGACCCGTTAGATCAAACTTCTTTCCTATTTTGTGTAACATATCTGATGGCTCAGATTACATTATATTTTTTATTAATATTTTACACTCTCATTTAATTATGGGTAATATCGACAGAATCTGGCCAAATTATGAGTGGAAATACACGGTAATATGAGTGTGTGTTTTCTTCTAAATTGTTTGTCAAAAGTGTTCTGAGATCGAATTAACCTTTATTTTAGAGATCTATGTTGCAAATTTCAAGAAATTTTGGATTATTTTGGAATACGCTCTAAAACATGATAATATTGATCTTCACCCCAAAAAAAACAAGAGAATAGAGATACAAAGGAAATCTAAGAAGCGATAAAAAAAACTGGCATTGTGATCGTAAATAATCGATCCAAGCAAGCAAATATGAGTTAACTTTATGAGAAAAGCCAAAGTCAAAAATAAAGTTTCAAATAATAAAAAATATAATAGAATAGAAGAGAGAGAAAGAGAGACAAAGAGACCTTCGTCCCGGCAAAGACGGGCTGTAACCTTCTTTTCCTACTACGTCAGCCCCACACACTCACATGCCTCCATGTTCTCTTTTTTCTCGTCCCAACATTTTGTTTCTTGTTGACATTATATTATTTTTATAGTTTACATTATATTATTTTTATGTGATTCTAATATATATTTATTATTTTAAAATATACGTTTTTATTTTATAGTTTACATTATATTATTTCTATGTGTGATTTTAATATATATTTATTATTTTAAAATTTTAATATTTGAATTATATGATTTAATTTGTTAGATATATTTTATATTTTTTTTAAATGTTGAATTCAAAATCTTATAATATAATTTTTTATTGGAAAGAATTATTTTAGTTCCTGACAAATAAAATATAAAAATCAGGATAAATACGCATTTATAATAACTAATAGCCATTAAAGTTTGTCATTATTTAACTATTAAATCTTTAAAATATATTTTTTTATTTTGTACGTAACAACCATAATTAAATTTTAATTTTAATATTGAAATAAAATCTGAATATAAAATAGAGAAAACATAAATATAAAGAATGTTCCCTAGATTTATTCTTATGGTTATGATATTATTAAATATAAAAAATAAATTAAAAATATATATGAAGTATGTACGTGATTTATTTCTTATATAGTTATAAAATTTTGTTTTAACAAATTATTTGTCTAATAGTTAATGAAAAAGTCTATTATAACTTTTTAAGTAGATAAACTCTATTTTAAGTAGATAAACCCTATTTTAATATAATAGATTTAGTATTAGGATCGGTTCAGGTTAATTTGAGTGGGTCAATTTGTTGAAAACAAAATAGGATCAATTTAATTTAAGGCTTTTTAAATCATCCATCTAAATAACTAAATTAGTTTAAAATTATATCATATCAACATTATTATTCTAACTCTTTAACAAACAAAACATTCTTATTCAAATTAAACTTTTATTTTATTTACATCTAATCAGTTTAAATTTTATTAAAATAAATTAAAAATAATTTTATTTTCTGTATTTAATATTCACGCATACTTATTTAAATGTAGAGCTACAATAGTTTTTAAAAAAAATTACAAGTATATTTTTTTCTCTTTTTCTTTTCTTGTGAATTCTCGAATAATGTTTGGACATAGATGTCTTCTACTTAATATAGATATTAAAACTCTTTTGCATTATACATACATATAATTGAAAAATATCTTGTATATAAATAATCATGCCTAAATAAACCAAAAACCACGGAATATTGGTGGGAGTAGAGATATGTATTCACCTATTTAGTTGGTTCGATTTAGGTTATTCATTTGGTTGGATTTAGGTTATTCATTTTTTATTTTTTATTTTGAAATTTTTGAAGATCGAATTTTTTATTTGTTTGGTTCAGTTTGATTTTAAGTTCGATTGGATTTTACAAAAAAAGAATAAAAAGATAAATATATTATTAAAAATATTATGTTAGATATCTTGATATTATTATAAATGTCATGTTACATATCTATATCAATTTAGACATACAAATAATTGAAAAAGTCATGTGTGCAAATAATCGTGATATTCTATGTTTTATTTATTAAATCCAAGCTCACCGAGATAAGTTTTTAGATATTGGTGTAGGTAGGTGTGTGCATTCGTTTATTTTTTTCTGTTTAACTTGGTTTATTCGGTTTTGAATTTTTGTTTTTCAAAATTATGTCCATTTAAGATTAAATTTATTGTTTAGTTCATTTTGATTTCGAGTTCAGTTGAGTTTTACAAAAAAAGTAGTAAAAATATAAATGATATATTTAAAAATATTATTAGAAATGCATGTTAGATATTGATATATTATTATAACTATTATGTAAGATAACTATACCAATTTAAATATAAAAATAATTAGAAAATTATTTGTGTACAAATAATTATCAAATTTCTACTTTATTTAATAAATAAAAAGTCATCCAGATAATTTTTGTAGCACTGGTGAGGGTAGGGTGTTCATTCGCTTATTTTTTTGTTTAATTCAGGTTATTTAATTTTGATTATTTCGGTTTTTAAAAGTTATGTTCACTTGAGATTAAATTTATATTTGTTTAATTCAATTTGGTTTCAGATTTCATTGAATTTTACAAAAAAAGTAGGATAAAATTTTAAATAATTAATTTAAGTAAGTTAATATAAATACAATGTTAGATATCGATATATTATTACAAATGCCTTGTTATATACCTATATTAATACAAATAAGTGGAAACTTCTTTTTTACAAAGGATCATCACATTTTCTGTTTTATTTATAAACAAAAACCCACCGAGTTAATATTTTGAGTGTTAGTATGGATACGGGTATGCACTTGCTTATTTGTTTGGTTAGATTTGGATAGTACAATTTTGATTTTTTTTTTTTTCAAAAATTAAGTCCATTTGAGATTAAATATTATATTTGTTTTGTTCAGTTTCATTTCGATTTGAATGGGTTTTTAAAACTATCGTAAAAATATAAATAATTTCTTAATTTTAATTAAAATCTTTTCAAACATATAATTGTAAATATTTTTTAAGTGTCAATTCTCAAATTTGAACAAGGTGGTAATTTAATTTTGGAAAATTTTAGGTTAATATTTGTTAGTTAGGTGAGTTGATTATATAAGAGATGATAAAAAGTGTGAAAACACTCTTAAATAATTATTTATCTTTATCAAATTAAACTATAAGTTTTATATCATGTTAAATATATATAGAAAAATAAATAAAATAATAATTCTTTATATTCTGATCATATTTAAAACTTAATTTATTTTACAATAATAGATATTTAGTTAAGTTATATAATACATAGATTTAGTTATATTTTATTACACAAAAATAATTAAATTTTATGTAATAATTAGCGCGTAGTTAATTTAGTTAGTTTAGTTATAAGATAACTATCAAATTTTAGTTATAAGAATATCTATCGAAATTAACTAATTGTTATTTGATTCAAGCATAAATTTTTCATATATTTTGTAATTTGATTTATTTGGTTTAAGTGCTTTTGGTTCATTGAAGTACTGTCATATATTTTTAAGAATATTTAGTTCAATTTCATTCTTTAATTTTAAAGAAGCACACCAAGAATAACAGATTTTAATATATATTTTACACTGGTTAATTTTTCCAAATAAAACTGAAAAAAAATTTGAAAATTTAAATTTGGTTCGACTTGAAATTTTTTGGTTTGGGGCAAAATACTAAGAATACAACCATAACTTCTAAACAAACAGAAGAACTTTATATAAATTGTCGATCTGAGGTAAGTTATTATTTAATATTAACTTGAACCGTGTATTATATATGGAGAATTTTTCAAATAGGCTAAATTTTCTTTTAGACATTTGACATAATTTGATCATAATATGCTTAGATGATTCTTAATGAATGTTTTGAGATGTATTAATTAAAAATCGGACATTATTTGAATTTTGTATCTATTTTTAAGGCAAGTTTACATAATTAACTAATTAATTATGACAATTCATATCAAAAGAATTTGGATATCCACGATCATCTACTTCTTCCTCGTTCGAACTGCTCTGTTTTCTCCTGTTGTTTCAGTTCTTTCTTCGGTTTCAAGTTCTCGTTTTTCGATTTTGGTTGTGCATTCACAATCAACTCACCTTTGGAACTAACTCGCAAGAAACTCGATCAAATTTGGTTATAAGTCATGTGAATTGATCTCCATTTACGCAAGAACTACGATGTGTGTCTGCTATACTTCGAAACAAGATAACCCTACGTCTCCAACTAAGTGATTTCGAACAAGAAACAGATCACGTGTTCTGGATCCGAATACGTTTTCGGGATCCGGAAAACGTGTTATGGACGTATTCTTATATCCAGAAGAAGTTAGAGGTAATTAACAAAGCAATTCAAATCACGTTTTCCGGATCCAAAAAATGTTTTCTGGATTGCTTTGTTAATTACCTCTAAATTCTTGTGGATCCAGAGTACGTCCAGAACACATTTTCCGGATCCAGAAAACGTGTTCTGGATTGCTATGTTAAATACCTCTACCTTCTTCTGGATCAAGAGTACGGCTAGAACACGTTTTCCGGATCCAGAAAACGTGTTCAGGATTGCTTTGTTAATTACCTATAACTTCTTCTGGATCCAGAGTACGGCCAGACCACTTTTTCCGGATCTCGAACACGTGTTATAAATTGATTTGTTAATTATCACTAACTTCTTCTGGATCCAGAGTACGTCCAGAACAAGTTTTCCTGATCCCGAACATGTGTTCTGGATTGCTTTATTAAGTATCTCTAACTTCTTCTGGATGCAGAGTACGCCCAGAACACGTTTTCCGGATCCCGAAGTCGTGTTCTGGATTGCTTTGTTAGTTACCTCTAACTTCTTCTGGATCCAGAGTACGTCCAGAACACGTGTAATTGCTCTGTTTCTTGAACGTACGTATAATTTTTTGTTAGTGATTAGTTTTCTCTTGACTAACAAGTTCTGATTGTTTGGTTTATCCACTACAGATGAAACAACTGCAGTTCTATGTGGTATGCGGTGTGTGGTTGAACCAAATTACTAAATTGAAATTTGTTGTGGATACGACAAAAGGGTTTTAGAGGACTTTTTTGGGTTCGAGTAACACTCTTGAAAATATCATAACGATGGTTGCATAAAAGTATGGTATGGAGCGAAGTAGGTTTGATGTAGAATTGAGCTAACTTCCCTCGAATTGGTGCAGCTGAATACAGTCCGGTTATTGTCACCAACGGTCGACAAGTTAAATATCTGCTTTCGTCCTGTAAATTCAGGGAAGATATTTGTGTAGCTCCCAGTGATCATGATACCAGAAACATGCTTGACATGAACGATGACCCGCGGTTTTTAAACGATGAAGATGACAACTACGGTAGTAGTCCAGTTTGGACTAGAGCATGTGTGCCAAAGAGTTTAGACTATGGAGTGCAATGTTGGTGAAGATGACGATGATGAATTTGTCCCCGAAACTCTGATGGATAATTCACTAGTCATAGACTATAAAAAGGAAAATCAACACTTCAAGTACAAGAGAGATATGCAGACGACTTCGGAGCTATGTGTGATGAAGTATAACTTTGATTATAAGGTCAAAAGATCAAACAAGAGATTTTGGTGTCTACGCTGCAAAGTAATTTCGTGGAATTAGAGTATTCGAGCTGAGCGTTTGGATGGATCAACATTCTACCGCACCAACAAATACGTTGGTGTGCATACATGTGCTCCATCAAAGAAAACCTTGTTCTCTAGGAAGCCTTCAACCAAAACAGTTGGTAATCTGCTCAGGAAAAATTACGAGGGTGTGAAGGATGGCCCCAAGCCAAATGAAATCATAAATTTAATGTGGACAGGACATGGAGCCTAGCTCTCTTACTCTCACGCATGGGAGTCTCGCGAGCATGTTGTCAATGCTGTTAAAGGCATTCCGGAGAAGAGTTTTAGTAAGATACTGAGCTACATGCATATGCTAGAACAGGCGAATCCTGGTACTTATACAAATTATAAAACAGACGATGAAGGAAAGTTTAAGTATCTGTTTCTCTTGTATGGTCAGTGTGTTAGAGGGTTCTATAAGGCCATTCGAAGGGTAATTGTGGTTGATGGAACGTTTTTGAAGAGCAAATACAAAGGAGTTCTACTTTTTGCAACAGCCGTAGATGGGAACTCCAACTTGTATCCAATTACTTTTGGGATTCTAGAAACTGAAAACGATCATTCTTGGGAGTGGTTTTCACGCAATTACAAGCAATTATTGTTCTAGAACCGAGTTTAGTTTTCATTTCCGATAGACATTCCGCCATCCTCAAGGCAGTTGCTAAATTTTATCCATCTGCCAATCATGAGATCTGTATCCACCTCTTGTTGACAAATTTTGTCACATATTTCAAAGATAAGGGTATAGCCGGGTTGGTTGTGAAAGCTTCTAAAGCTTACAGGGTTGCTGAGTTCGATGACGCTTTCAATCAAATTTGCAGCACAACTCCGTTAGTTGGAAGATATCTAGAGGATGCTGATGTGAAAAAATGGAGTCGGGCTCATTTTCCGGGTCATGTGTATTACATAAGAACCACAAATCCGGCTGAGACGATAAACGCCGCTTTGCGTATTGATGTCACTCAGGTTTTACCTAAGAACAGCTAAT
>OVAU01001616.1:0-14307 GCA_900406315.1 Biscutella laevigata subsp. laevigata
TCCTTCGAATACAGTTCCCTCTCCCCAGAACCCCCCAAAACAACCTTGTGGTCGAAAGTGTCATGAGTAGAACACCTAATCTCGACCGCATTCGAACCACCAAAATCGTTATCCAAAAAGGCCTCCCAGATTCCGACTACGATCATCGTCGGTGGCGGAATCAGCTGTATTGATCTCTNGAGAGAAGAAATGTGAATTAAAGGTTTTGAGATCAGATCTGAAGAAAAGAGAGAATGGGAGAAGAGAGAAAGAGAAGAGTGTGTGGAAGTGAAACAAATCCAATGGTCCTACTGAAAAGCGATGGGAAGAGTTTAGTTACACTTTCTCTATGAAGGGTAACAATGTATTTTTGACAACACAAATGCCTAAAAATCCTTCTGTTTCCAACAAAATAGTGCATCTTCCTACAGAGGGCCTAAATCTGCAAATTCAAATTTAAAAGTGCCCAAAACTGCTAAAAGCCCTATTTATTAATTGCTTAGATGTAACTTGATCATTATTACCACTTGTTTATTTAAATATAAATGAATCATATGATTTTCTATTAGATATATCTATTTTATTAAAATAGAGTTTATGTACTTAAAAAAATCATAGTGGACTATTTTCTAAGATGATTTAAATTAAATATATCTTACCAACTAATTAAAGTATTAAATAAATATATTTAATTAAATAATCATATTAATAATTTAATTTTAGTCCATATTTATTATATGGATAATATAATAATTTTTAAATCTAAACTAAAATATCTCTAACAACATGATTAAGATATTAAATAAAAATATGTTGGATTTATCTAATTACTTTCTAACAAATTTATTTTCAAACAAAAACTATTAATAAAAACTAAAAATATAAATCATTGATTAACTAACAATATTAGTAATAAGTTGGATATTTAGATTAAATCAAAAATATTTAAAATCAAAAATTTATTGTATTAAAAATTTCACCAAAATAAAAATTTATTTTAAATAAAAAAATATAAGATTAAAAATATTCCTCTACTGTAATAATCTCCATAGAATTAACATTAATATTTTCTGACAATATATTAGTATTAATTTTAAAATAAATATCTGCATATGCATATGGTACGGGCTCAAATCTAGTTTGATGTTAAAATCTGAACTAAGTTAACATTATTTGATCATCAGATCGTAAGAAAATAAAAATCATGCATAATTAACTTAATTCAAAATCTATCTACCAAAGATGAACACTACTTCACATTTAATTCCAAGTGGAAAAGAAAAAACTGTTTTAACAGTAATGAAATCAATTAATTTTCAGGGATATCTAAATCATCCTTTCACCCACAACATATATTTTAAAATATGCAAATAATATCATAATTCACAAACAAAAAGGTCACAACCTCTATTTCCTTTGTGTATAAGGTTTGAATTTGTGATAAGAGCAAATCTATTATCATATGTATTAGTATTTTAAATTTTCTTAATAGAAGAAGTGAATACTATTTCTTTCTTTCAAATTATTATATTCTCTACTCTTACAAGTTTCTAAACTGTAAGTTTAATTTTATTTATTATCTTTAAAGATTTGACATTATCATTGGAAATGAAAAACAGACGATATTACATGTTGGATCTTATTAGTTTGCATTATATCCAATTCTAAAGTTTTGACCTATACAAGTAGAATATAATCTTTAATATAAAAATACGAGTGAGTATATATATTTGGCAAAATCACTCTAAAATGTTATAAAAAATCAGAGGTTAAAGATATATTTGCGTCAGCGATCAACATATACTTTAAAGTTGTAGCGAAAATAACATATACTACAATTGAGTCCACACGATGTGCATCTTTTTATTTTTAAATTAACAATAAGATATTATTTTATATTAAGATTAAGTTATTAAATAATATCTACTTAGTTAAAATATTATTAAAATTGTAGAGAGAAAATTTTGAATTTTTTATAGAGTTAGTTAATAGTAGAAATCTTTGATAATTTTTTATAATTGTTTTAAAAAGAGTTTTTAAGTAAATATATATATAGAATATTAAAATAATGTGATTTATTATTATTTTTTATTTATGAAATACAATATATGTATAAATATTAATTTATTAACAAAAATCGTTTGTATAAATTTTACTTTGCGATTATTTAGGAATATACAAAATTTATTTCTTTAAAGATATATTTTAAATTGTAGTTATTAAATCTTTAAAAAATAAGTTTAAAAACAATTATCCTATTTTTAGGTGATTATGCTCGAAATAATATTTTTTTAGATAAAAACGAAAATTTAATTTGTTATTAAATATTCCTAAATAATAGTATGTATAAAATAATATTTAGTTAGTTTGAGTTTATTAAATATATATATATATATATACATATAATTTTATTTTTCTAGTCATATATGAAATAGTTCATTATAACTTTTTAAGTAGATAAATAGTGTTTTAATATAATAGATATCTGAAAACAAATGGATGGAATAAATTTTCTTACTTATTAATACTAATTTAAAAGACAATATATTCAAGCTAATACTTCAATCTAGATATACACACAAATCATTCCAACTACACTCTCGGATCATAATGTAATCCGTAAATAACAACATTTTAGTTCACAAAAAATAAATAAATGTTATTTCATTTAGTCGGCAGTTTGTTACATACGTATTCAAATTTGTACAATTAAAAATCCAATTGTCTATAATAATATTACTGTGAGTTTTATTATCTATAAATTTGAATCAAATTTATATATATATATATATATATCTATATATGAATATAGTTACAACTTTCAAAGTTACTGTTTTGAGAGAAAACCTAACACATGTCTCAGTATATATCATTTACATATATATGTTAAAAATGAGAAAAAACCTAAAATAACTCTGCAAAGGGTTCTTCTCTGTCGGACCTTCATGGCATTATTTTGGATATTGCCGCTCAAGCTTTATCGTTTGATTGTATTTCCTATGCTTTTATTCTCAGAGATCTTAATTCTCTGGCTGACTCTGTTGCAAAGCAAGCTTTATGCTTGGCTACATCTTAATTTTCTATTGAAGTCTTTTCGAACAAAAAAAAAAAACCTAAAATACAAAACATATGTTTCTCTAATTTTTTAATACTATTTGACGTAAAGAAAATGTGCATAATTGACAAGGATGCTTCAAATATTATATGTTTTTACTCAATTATAGTAAGTTTCCTGTATTCGATTTAGTTAGTTTATTGACGTAAGAAGTATAAAGAGACATGATTCCCATTTTCATATTTTTTATGTTTTTCTCATTTAGATAGCTATGAATTGCATTTGGTAAGTAATTGAGTTTGTATCTTAAGTATTCATGATTGTTTAATATATCATTTTACAAGTTAACAACTTTGTAAAATTTTTTGAACTTTTACCAAAAAATGTTTAAATATAATACATCGTCCAAAATTTTAGTTTAATAGGGGTATAATTTACATACAAAAATTACTTGAAAAATAAGTTTCTGTCACAAACTAAAATTTTGTCAAATTTCTTTGGAAAAAACAATATTATTTTATTTTAAAAACATATTTCTCAATTCTTTTCATTATGAGTACTGGAAGAAACAACTTTAGCCATTGGATTGTGACATATGTTATGCTATAAAAAACATTCTAAATGAAAAGTTTTAAGGATAAATAAATTCAAACATTTATTAGATAAATTCTTATAACTTTAAAATTATCTCAAGATTTGAGATTCTAAATAGGAATGAAGCTAAAAGTAAATATTTGATGGTGACATAAATTTAATATTTAAAGAAACTGCATTATTTACAAATCTTTTAGCGGCAATTGCCTAAACTTGCTTCAAGTAAATCCGCCATTGTTACAAAGCATGTGATGTACAAAACTGAAATTTAAATCCCATCTCCATACAAGACTGGCCCTCGCATAGCCAAACATGAAGTAACAAGTTTTGGTCAGAGTTTTTATTGGTCTCACTTAGCATATAATTATTTCTCTGCTAAGCAAAATTTGTGTTTACAAACCTCCAACATTTATTAAAGCAAAAGAGTGGTAACCCTTTCATATATGTAACTGGACCTCCCAAAACACAGGACCAGAACCTGATAACTACGTACACATAAAGCCAAAACCTTGGTTTCGAAACACGTAAGCCATGACGACGAAACTTTGTTTTTTTTTTCTCAATTGTTTATATGCCAAATATAATGTAACAACAAACAACAAATGCAATATTTATTCAACTTTTTTTGTTTGTTTTGTTATTTGAACAAAAGGAAAATGATATCTAATATTTCTGTTTCATAATGTCGATGATCATAATTTACATAAATAACTGTTAAAAAAATGGAGGTCACGTGAATCCATATGTGGAGATCGGAATTCGTGAGTCTTATCTAAGAAGAGAATCTTTTGGGTTTGATTATCATTTGTGACCCAACAGTGACTGCTTCGACTTAGACGTTTAAGCTTCCTCAGTGCTTTGTCGAGTTGGCTTCTTCCTTTTATATTATTAATGTATGTATACGTTGCATTAGGCATTACATATCTTATTGGCAAAGTTCCAATTTTGGGTCCTTTAGGAACAATCACGAAGCAAAAAGGCTCATGCTTTTCTTCTCCTTCTTCTTCCCCCACATCATCTCTCTCCTCTTCTCTGTATAAGCGTTTAACTTGCTTTTGGGTCTTTTAGGATCACTAAAGCCAAAGGTAGATGATACTTTTGTAAACGTTTTAGCTTTTGGAACCTTAAAAGTCTCTCTTATGAATTTGTGCTTTCTGCTGAAGGCAATTGACTTGGTTACTGTTTTTAGATTTGGGAATGCCTTTTATTAGCATTAAACAAATGCCTTTTGTTTATTTCCAGTTTTGGATATTGCCAAAGATGGGTTTTGAGGCCTTGAGTTGGTACTGCAAGCCTGTTGCAGACGGAAATTGGGGAAAAAAAGTGGATACTGCCTTTGGCGCCTACACGCCCTGTGCTATTGATTCACTAGTGATGCTTTCTTCTCACTTTGTGCTTCTGGGTTTATGTTTCTACCGGATTTGGATCATCTTCCATAATACTAAAGCTCAGATATATGTTTTGAGGAAGAAGTACTATCAATGTGTGCTAGGGATATTGGCTTGTTACTGTGTTGTTGAGCCTGTGCTGAGATTGGTCATGGGGATTTCACTCTTTGACATGGATGAAAGGACTGATCTTCCTCCCTTCGAGGTGACTTCGAAAGAGTAACTCTGATTCTTAATCATATGGTCATATGGAGATTAAACTCATATGCCCTTCTTGCTGAAATGGGAGCTCAAGGTCGGAAATGAAGTATAATTACGGTGTTTTTCAATGGCAGGTTGCATCTTTGGTGGTAGAGGCATTCGCTTGGTTCTCCATGCTTGTTTTAATTGGACTAGAAACCAAACAATATGTCAAAGAGTTCCGTTGGTACGTGAGATTCGGTGTTGTTTATGTTTTGGTTGCTGATGCTGTGCTACTGGACCTTGTATTGCCTCTAAAGGACTCACTCAACAGGTTACTTATTGTATAATTTATAGTAAGGAATTCAGTTGTGGTATTCTGAACATTTAAGTCGCAAGCATTTGTTTATACTTCTAATGAGTAGCAGTTGCCCTGAATTTCATACTAAAATTTTCCTCTATTTGCTCTTGCAGAACTTCCCTATACCTCTGTATCAGTTCAAAATGTTGCCAGGTTGGTCAGTAACATATCTGTAAAGTGGAATATATAAGCTTCATTCTAAATAGCTTGCTTTCAGAGGAGGCTGTGGTAGATGTTGAGATGTGCTAACAACCAAATCATGCGCTTATGGCTCACCTGATTAAGTTTTCATTGTTTTCTGTTGCAGGCTCTTTTTGGAATTCTTCTTCTTGTTTACATTCCCGAACTGGATCCTTATCCAGGTTACCATATTGTAAACAATGAACCATTAGACACTGTTGAATATGATGCACTTCGTGGGGGAGAGAATATATGTCCCGAGCGACATGCCAGCATCTTTTCCAGTAGGTAGCTTCATACTTGATAAACAAAGTTTATTGATTTCTCATTCTATCGACATACGATACAATTTGGCAATACACGCCATGGATAGTATATTCTCTTCATGGTTTCTTTTTGTTCCACTGATTTGGATTCTCTTCTTATTATTGACAAACCAAAGGAATATACTTTGGTTGGATCACACCACTGATGCAGTTAGGCTACAGAAAGCCCATAACTGAGAAGGATGTTTGGCAATTAGACAAATGGGACCAAACAGAAACTCTGATCAAAAGGTACAGAAGTGTAGCTGCTTTGCTTCTGCCTTCCGCAGTATATATATATATATATGTTAGAAGTTTGGTTTAAGATAAAGAACATTCTTATTCATTGGATCAGTTATTTGACAGATTCCAAAGATGCTGGACTGAAGAATCACGGAAGTCTAAGCCGTGGCTTCTTCGAGCACTAAATAATAGCCTTGGTGGAAGGTTAAGCTGATGACTTTTTTTTTCAGAAACCATTCACTGTAGTTTTCTGTAAAGCCACACATTATAGATAATTGCATTAATTTTGTCTTTGTAGGTTCTGGTTGGGTGGTATTTTTAAGGTAAAGACCCTGCATATTTTGTTTTAAACCCCGTGTTCTGCCTCTTGATTGTTTACAATAAATAGCTCTTGATTTTTATTTTTCCTTGCATCAGGTCTGACCTGCATCCACAGTAATGTTCAGTTCTGTATTTGACAACTCTCAAGCAATTTATACGTCATGTTTTGTAGATTGGAAATGATCTTTCTCAATTTGTTGGACCCGTTATACTAAGCCATTTATTGCGGGTAAGCTTTGTTTTTGCTTAATCCTTACTGAACTTATACTACATTGTTGTTTCTGGCCGTTCTTCTTCATAATGATTTCTTATAGCCTTTAAAATTTGAAAAATCAATGCAGTGACATATAGTTCTTACACAAGAGTGGTAAGCTCTGTTTGATAGGCTGCTTGGTTCTGCAGATTTCCAAGAATTGTTATCTCACATTTTTAAATGACTGATAGTTTATGTATGTCCCCAGCTACTTTGGTTTATTGGATCTAACTGAACACACATTTTTAATCGTTTTATGTAGTCGATGCAAGAAGGCGATCCAGCTTGGGTTGGCTACATCTATGCTTTCTTAATTTTCGTGGGTGTGGTATGTGTCAGAAAATTACTACAAGTTCATTTACTTCTTCTCCAAACTTTCATGTTTAGTTTTCTACTCTTCCTGGAAATTTCTCCCATTGTTGAATTTTTTTCAAAACCTCTTAAAAGCTATTCCATTTCAATCTTTTTTTTCAGACGCTCGGAGTGCTTTGTGAAGCACAGTACTTTCAGAATGTTTGGCGAGTGGGATTTCGGTTGAGATCAACTTTGGTAGAATTTGTGAAACTTGCTTTTCTCTCTGACTTGTATTATCATTCAGTCATGTTTATTCTCCAAGTAAATTATGTTAGTTATCTTGTAGGTTGCAGCTATATTCCATAAATCTTTAAGACTAACTCATGAAGCTCGCAAGAATTTTGCATCTGGGAAGATCACAAACATGATTACTACAGATGCTAATGCACTTCAGGTATACTTAAATGCAGTTAAAAGCTCCCATCTTATTTACATTGTGACCATACTACTTTTTCACAACGATGGATTTATAACTGCTAACATCGTCTCTTTGATTTTTTATAGCAAATAACACAACAGCTTCATGGCCTATGGTCAGCTCCCTTTCGCATCATTGTGTCTATGGTTCTTCTCTATCAACAACTAGGCGTTGCTTCACTTTTCGGTTCGTTGATTCTGTTTCTCCTAATTCCTCTTCAGGTAATTTAGCTTTGTTTTGTTCTGTTGCCTATTTTTAAAAAAAAAATTGTGCAAGTTGTGGTAACTGCATATGTATACATACTCTGTTTCTTGATGTGCAGACTCTGATTATAAGCAAAATGCGGAAACTGACTAAAGAAGGACTCCAGTGGACTGACAAAAGAGTCGGTATCACGAATGAAATTTTGGCAGCCATGGATACTGTAAAGTATGATTAAAATTTATTAAATTTCTCTCTTTTTTAGCATTTCTGAATGACACATTTTAAAGCATATATTCTACTCTTTCTTCTAATTTCCAACTTTGTTAGATGCTATGCATGGGAGAAGAGCTTCGAGTCCCGGATTCAAGGAATTAGAAACGAGGAGCTTTTATGGTTTCGTAAAGCACAGTTACTATCAGCTGTATGACTATCTCCTGTGTCATTATATTTAACTATCTTGCGTTCGTTACTTCCATATATGACTTACACCAAGATATGTCTCACTTTAAACATTTCCTCCTTTTGTAGTTCAATAGTTTTATACTGAACAGTATCCCGGTTATTGTGACTGTGGTCTCGTTTGGGGTTTTTGTTCTGCTTGAAGGAGATTTGACACCAGCAAGGGCTTTCACATCTCTTTCTCTGTTCGCAGTTCTAAGATTTCCTCTCAACAGGCTACCAGATCTACTAAGTCAGGTTATTTAACACTCACACCCTGCTCAGTTGTTAGCATGTTGAGAAGAAATCTGCATTTTCTCTTCATATTTAGTTATCTTCTCTCCTTAGGTTGTCAATGCAAATGTTTCACTGCAACGCATTGAGGAACTACTTCTAAGCGAAGAGAAAATTCTAGCACAAAACCCACCTCTTCAACCAGGGGCTCCAGCCATTTCAATTAAGAACGGATATTTTTCATGGGATTCAAAGGTGATTCCTTCAAAACAATTTCCCTCTTGTTTAGATTATGTTGATACTTGAGACGCAATATTAGCTTCTACGATGCACCATCTATAACTTTCTGATAGATTCACTTTGTTTTCGCTCAAAAATTTCCCAGACAACCAAGCCCACATTATCCAACATCAATTTGGAGATACCGGTTGGAAGCTTGATCGCCGTCGTAGGTGGAACTGGAGAAGGCAAGACGTCACTTGTTTCAGCAATGCTCGGGGAGTTATCTCATGCTGAAACCTCAAGCGTTGTTATTCGAGGCTCTGTAGCTTACGTTCCTCAAGTTTCATGGATTTTCAATGCCACTGTGAGTCACCTTTACTTCTTGGCTCTACAAAAACAAAATGTATATAGCTTTATTTTGATTTTGTGTTCCGATACAAGTGTTGATGTGTTGCAGGTGCGTGATAACATTTTATTTGGGTCAGATTTTGAGTCTGAGAGATATTGGAGGGCTATTAATGCGACTGCCTTACAACATGATCTGGATTTGCTTCCGGTAATATGGATTAAAAGGCTTACACTCAGTTACATGTACTTGATATGACAGTTTTTAGTAACTTCCTGAATCTGCTTATTCAGGGCCGTGATCTTACGGAGATTGGAGAACGTGGGGTGAATATTAGTGGAGGGCAGAAGCAGAGAGTTTCAATGGCTAGAGCAGTCTACTCAAATTCAGATGTTTACATATTTGATGATCCTTTGAGTGCTTTAGATGCTCATGTTGCTCACCAGGTATTGATTTTATGGCTGACCCATTTTATAACTGATAATCTCTCAAGACTGGCCAATCATATCGATAATTGATCAGTGTTTAGCCATTTCATCAATGAGCACACCACTTTTACTCTGAATCCGCATGATTTTAATATCCACTTGTTACGGCGTATTTGATTTCTCAGTACCTCTAAAAACAGACTTCTCTGAATCAAGTAACAGGTCTTTGATAGTTGCATGAAAGAAGAGCTAAAGGGGAAAACGAGGGTGCTTGTCACAAATCAGCTACATTTCCTTCCTTTAATGGATAGGATAATTTTAGTCTCTGAAGGAGAGATTAAAGAGGAGGGAACCTTTGAAGAGCTGTCCAAAAATGGAATCTTGTTTCAGAAACTTATGGAGAGTTCTGGGAAAATGGACGCAACCCAACAAGTGAACAAAAATGTTGAGAAGATATCGAATATGGATCCTACTGTCACGGTTGGTATGAGTGAAAGAAATCTTGGCAGTACCAAGCAAGGGAAACGCATACGATCCGTGCTTGTTAAGCAAGAAGAGCGTGAAACTGGCATCATTAGTTGGAATGTTCTGATGAGGTACTCAGCTCAACAATTTTTTTCTACGTAAAAGAATTTATCAGCTCTGATTTTTCATCCGAACCATAAACAGATGTTATTTTCCAATTTTCCAGGTATAAAAACGCAGTAGGCGGCTTATGGGTAGTTTTGATTCTCTTTGCATGTTATTTTACTACAGAAGTTCTCCGAGTTTCAAGTAGCACATGGTTAAGTATATGGACTGATCAAAGCACATCAAAGAGTTATAGTCCCGGTTTCTACATTGCCATATATGCTCTTCTCGGATTTGGTCAGGTTTGTTTCTGATAAAAGACTTGGATATTTAATTCTGACACATTACACAAAGTTGACGATTCTTAATGGTCATTGTTTTAGGTGGCTGTCACGTTGACCAACTCTTTTTGGCTGATCACATCAAGTCTGCATGCCGCAAAAAGACTCCATGACGAGATGTTGAACTCAATCTTGAGAGCTCCTATGCTCTTCTTCCACACAAACCCAACTGGGCGTGTAATAAACAGGTTTTCTAAGGATATTGGTGATATAGATAGAAACGTCGCCAACCTAATAAATATGTTCATGAACCAATTGTGGCAACTCCTCTCGACGTTTGCTCTTATAGGTACTATCAGTACAATTTCATTATGGGCAATAATGCCGCTCCTAATACTGTTTTATGCAGCATATCTCTACTATCAGGTAATTTCTACTTCACGTTGATGTGCGCTTCTCTTAGCTGTTCTAAGCATCAGATACGCACAAAAATATGCCACACTATATGATTCACTTAGGAATGTTAATATCAATTTTGTGATTTGTAGAGCACATCCCGTGAAGTAAGACGTTTGGATTCCATAACAAGATCACCAGTTTATGCTCAATTTGGAGAAGCTTTAAATGGTTTGTCAAGCATCCGAGCCTATAAAGCCTATGAGCGGATGGCCAAGATTAATGGTAAATCCATGGACAACAACATAAGGTTCACTCTTGCAAATACTAGCTCAAACCGTTGGCTCACTATAAGATTGGAGACTCTTGGGGGTGTCATGATTTGGTTTATTGCAACTTCTGCGGTTCTGCGAAACGGAAATGCAGAGAACCAAGCTGGTTTTGCATCTACGATGGGTCTCCTTCTTACTTACACTCTGAATATCACTACTCTGTTAAGTGGTGTTTTAAGGCAAGCTAGCAGAGCAGAGAACAGCTTGAATTCTGTTGAGCGAGTCGGTAACTATATTGATCTTCCTTCTGAGGCTTCAGATATAATTGAGGACAATCGTCCAGTACCTGGTTGGCCTTCAAGAGGATCAATCAAGTTTGAAGATGTTCACCTGCGTTATAGACCCGGACTTCCTCCAGTGCTGCATGGATTGACTTTTTCTGTTTCTCCCAGTGAAAAGGTAGGAGTGGTGGGTAGAACTGGTGCAGGGAAGTCTTCCATGCTGAATGCCTTATTTAGAATTGTGGAATTGGAAAAAGGAAGAATCATGATTGATGACTATGATGCAGCTAAGTTTGGACTAACAGACCTACGCAGGGTCCTAAGTATTATACCGCAATCACCAGTTCTTTTCTCAGGTTTGTGTGTAAGTTAAGACGACATTGTATGTATGTTTCTGCATTCTGTTGTGTTATGGGATTCATTTCTTCTTGTTAGGGACTGTGAGGTTCAATATCGACCCATTTAGTGAGCACACCGATGCTGACCTCTGGGAGGCTCTACAAAGAGCGCATATAAAAGATGTCATCACCAGGAATCCTTTTGGCTTAGATGCAGAGGTGTGATCTATGAGCATTCTTTTTTCTTTATATGATTGAGATTATTGTTCAAACTCTCACTCACTTTGAGTCTGTGAAGGTCTCTGAGGGAGGTGAGAATTTCAGCGTGGGGCAAAGGCAACTGCTGAGTCTAGCACGTGCGTTACTAAGAAGATCTAAGATCCTTGTTCTCGATGAAGCAACTGCATCTGTTGATGTCCGAACAGATTCTCTGATACAGAAGACAATCCGTGAGGAATTCAAGTCTTGCACGATGCTTGTTATAGCTCACAGATTGAATACCATCATGGATTGTGACAAGATCCTTGTGCTTAGTTCTGGTCAGGTAAGGCCAGGATCATTGTTGATTAAACTCACTTAGATCCTTTTGGTGAGTAAGAACGTCCTTGTGTGACTTAGATTAAATTATGTCCATTTCCTTAGGTTTTGGAGTATGATAGTCCACAGAAACTGCTTGCAAGAGACACAAGTGCCTTCTTTAGTATGGTTCAAAGCACCGGACCAGCAAACGCTCAGTACCTTTGCAACTTGGTCTTTGAAGGTAGAGGAAACAGAATGCCACTGGGTTGATCATGACAACATGAACGATAAAGGAAGTTGCAATTGTGGCTTTGCTTAAACTTACAAGGTGATAAGTCTTTTGCTGAACAACTGAACCTGCAGCCATGACCAATACTCTTGTGTACATTGAAGAAATCTTTTTAAGAGCTTATGATCCTTTTTTACGGTTTGTACCATTTTGTAATAACATAAAAGAGCTTCTAATGAAGTATCATTTCCCAGGTTCCATATGTACAATACCTCTTAAACTAATGACTAATCAATCTGCAGAAAATAAAGCTGTGTTCTTGATCAATATATTGTAAGATGTGCTAATTTGTTAGTTTGATTTCTTTTTTACCTTTTTGGTTACTCGCAAGCCAAAGTTAAAGTTTGACGTAGTAAAGCGTGAAGCTTGCTCGAAAGCCGAGGCGTGTGGTGAGTTTGTTTCCCATGTGGCTATGAGAGTCTCTCACGCCTTTGTCTAAAAGGCAAGCAAATCATGCGACATCTATTAATGATTTTGTTCCGACTTTGTAACTTTTTTTTAACCTTTTTTTTTTTTGTAGAAGTAGAAATGTGAGATCATTTATCATGTAATTTACTTTTACTCTAGAATTATACCCGCATTATATGTGGGGTGATATGTTTTCATATTATAATGTTATGATACTATAATTTAATAGAAAAATATATTTTAAAATTAATTGTGTGATTGATAAATATTAATAAATAATTTTCTGTAAATTTATTTAACTAAATGTAATTATTTTTATAATGTTTTATTTTGAATAAAATAATAATATTAGTTATATATTGAATTTGAATCATGATTTTACTCGTTGATTAACCCGTTTGACTATTATATTGAAGATAAAATTGTAAATGATTTTTTGATAAACGTTGTTTAAAAAGATGTTTCTAGCTAAAAACATAAATCTAAATTAATATAATTTGATTTATTGTTGTAATTATTGGATTTATATGTACAAAAATTTGTAAACATAAATTTTCGAATTATATTTTATTATATTTTTCTTGAAAAAATTTCAAACTCAAACTTATATATTTATTGGTTAATAAGATAATATTTTTATTTGTTATTATATTTTTGTTAGATTTATTATATTTTGAAAAAAATGTATAATAAATTTCAGTTTATGCTTGTATAAATTTATTATACTTAGTTTTATAATTTTTGGAAATAATTGAATTTATATACTTTCAAAAATATTAAAATATTATTGTATTTGATTTTAGATATATCTAGAGAAAATTTCTATAATTTTTTTGTATTTATCTCTATTTAAATTTATTACATTTGTTTTGATAAAATCTTCAACTCTCGATTTAAATTAGATTTATTTCAATTTTATCCTAAGACTTTTAGTTTGTTCTTTAAATTGATTTTTCGAACGACATATATTATAATTTTTAATAAGATAAAAGTGATTCTAAATAATATTGCAGAAATGTATATATATAAGAAGATAAAATTATGTATTTCGTAATTAGTATATACTAACACATAAATTTAAATTATTGTAGTTATACTCTGTATTAGATAAACAAATGTGAAAATCTTGTATTTTTTCATAATGGATATGTGTTGACAAAAACAAATATGTATAATTTAGGATATACAAAATTATATTTCGATTTAGATGAAGGTTAAAAGTTTTAATATATACTATATACTAAAACTTATATTTAAATTATGTATAACATAATTACCATATACTAAAATTTATATTTAAATTATAGTAATTATATTATATATTGGACAAAAAATCTGAATTGAATATTGTGAAATTTAAAAAGAGAGGTAAATTATGATCTTGTTGAAAATGATAAATCANTTTTTTTATTTTCAAAATTATTTTTAAAATTCGTTTTAATATTAAAAT
>OVAU01001617.1:0-14303 GCA_900406315.1 Biscutella laevigata subsp. laevigata
AAAAAGAAAAAAGAAAAAAGAGTATGGTAATTTAGAGGTGGGAGATCGGTTATTCGATTTGATTTGGTTCGAGTTATTCGGTTTTGAGATTTTTTTGTTTTCTAAATATGGTTGATTGAGTAAAAAATTTTGTATCATGAATTACTGTTGTTAGGATTTTAGTTTTTAAATCTATCCATTCATAAAAAAATACTACATGGGTTTTATATTTAATTTTGTTTCATTTTACAAGTAGACATACCTTTAAACATATTTTACTATATATATCTAACTAAAAATATATAAATTTTAGTTAATTTTGGTTAACAACTCGGTTTAGTGGGATATAGTTTCGGTTCGGATTGGTACAAAAAATTTGATATAGAAATTTTTATATCCATTCAGATTTTTTAAAATTTGATTTATGTTCGATTTGGTTCGGTGAATTATCATTTAGTTTGATAATTTCCCCGCTCTATATTGTAGCTAATTATTCTTATGAGGTGAATCTAATATTATGTACATTCTTTTACGTTTTAGTATTTACTAAAATTAGCTTTTTGTAGATGAAATAAATATTTTACAATGAAACATATAATAGTTTCTTAGATGAAATTTAATTTTATTTAGAATAACATTTTCTTATAATTATATAAAAAATTATCATGATCAGTTTGAATTCATGAGCAGTTGTTGAACATCTCTATAATATTATTTCGGAATTACTTTTAAGAATATAATCTTAAAATCATTAAAATATTACTTGATATATCGTAGAGAAAAAATAATTTAAAGAAAAATTACAATCTATTCTATTAAAAAAAGGTTCATCTATATAAAATAATCATAATGAACTATTTCATTTAATGGCTAGATAAATTAAATCATATATATTTCTAACCAATTTTAATGAACTTAATTTTATAATAACCAATGTTGTTACTACAAAATATTCAAAAAATCTACGTTTAAATAATTCACGTATAAAAAGTAAGAATATTTGTTTACAATAAATATCTCTAAACATATAAATTCAAATTATAAAATTTACATTTAAAGAATTTTAGTAAAATCATGTAAATACGTGATTTCAAAATTTTAATTTTGTATCTAATATTTACTAATTAAATGTGGATTTCTAGATTTAGAAAATATCTTTAAAATATAAACATGTAATCACAAATTAAAATATGCCTAGATTAAACATTAGAAATTCAAAAATTAAACATAGTTTTTTTATTTTTATTTTTAATTATAGGTTCAAATATGCCTAAACTAATCATATTACCCTAAGTTTTTTATACTAGATCAAACAATAATTTAAAATTTAAGATATATTGTACTATATAGTTCTTCAAATATATTTATTTTTTTAAATATATATCCATAAAAATTAAACATATTAATCATAACTTATTGTATGCCTAAACTGAAAAATTAAACACATATTTTTGATATATCTTTGAAGTTGATCGAATTTTACTGTGAAATATACGTACAAAAATGTTTTTTTATAGGTTTATAATTTTAATATTTGGGTTTGACTTTAACGTTTTGGATTTAAAGTTTATACTGGAAGATTTAAATTTTAAGTTAGATTTTAATTAATTTAAATTTTTTTTTTCATAAACTAATATCTAAATTGTTCTAGAACAAAAGCCCCAATAGCAGGGTGTAATATATAACTTGGAATTATGGTTTATCCGATTACTCTGTATGTGATTTATTTTCTTACATAAAACATTATCTCCGTTGACAAAAAATAATAAAACATTATCTTATAAGTAACTAAATACATTACAATAACTTAAGTAGTTCATAGATATATCCTATATTTTAACTCATGTCATACGTGTGAAATGAAATATTAAATTTCTATATAATATTTTGTATGGTTAATATTCAAATTAATTTTTTTAATCATATATTTAATTAATCGAATCGAAATTAAATATCTCATTATTATTTTTTTCTTTTATATCTAAATTTCTAAACTGTTATAACCTAATAAAAATTACATATATTTTCAGTTTTATTTAATGAGATTTTTATTTTGTTATTTAAATTGTTTTTTTTCAATGACATATCATGTAATATTTTAATAATTTCAAGGTTATATTCTTAAACTGAATCTTAAATAATACTATAAATATAATATATATGGTAGATTGAAATTTTCTTTTGGGGTGAAGTTAATATTTTGTATATTCTCGTGTTTATTAAAGTTATAATTTTGCAGATGAAATTAAAAAATCGGAGCATATAATATTCTTTGAGATGAAATTTATTTTTCTTTAGAATGAGCATTTTCATATAATCATATAAAAAATTTCATTGTTAGTTTGAGTTCATGAGCATTTGTAGAACATTATAATGAAATTAGGTTTACCAACATTTTGATTTATTCTGTTACGGTTTACCTTTGTGATTATTCCTGAGATTTTCAATCAAACCGAAAATTCCAAACCAAACCAAAACACAATGTTCGAATTGACCCTTGGTATATACATGAGCAAACTGATTTTGACTCGAGGCTACAAAGAAGAAGAAGAAAGATATACAAAGAAAAAACTGCAAATGCTCACCATGAAAGCTAGAGAAAAGGGAATAACAGATACTCTGCGTAGAATAGATTCCAAATAAACCGATAATATCCTGAGATAGCTTCCTGCAATAATCAAAAAGTTTCTACACTCCATTAGTCATTCAATTCACATCATCATATTCCTAGATAAGAAGTTGAAGTTTGCAGAAGTATCTTACCTTTGTGTAGTTCGCTTTTTCTAGTACCCATGTCTACAAGAAAACAACAATGGTATTATAAACTGATGAGCTTGATGGATTTGGAGGTGTTAGATCCAAAGAGACAAAACATATAGTTGCTAAGTTTTGGGGCATTTACCTGGAAAATCAAGCAAGAAGCCAATATCATGTGCGCAGGAATCATCAAGCTACCTCTGAAAACCTGTTCATTGTTAAAGGATAAGAGGGGCTTCACTTGTGTTTTCAAAGCGACAATATTGCAGAAAAAATTTGCAGAAACAGTTTAACAAGGCGATCATACAGTAATGGTATTCATGCTTGTATTAACCGAAAGAGCAGAGGTGAAGCTAGAGGAAGAAGTGTTCACCTGAGGCATGTAGAAAGCTAATGATATGGCAGAAACATAGTTCACTAGCAAAAGTCCAGAACCGAGGAATGCAATGTTTCTCACTCCAAGTTTTGTTGCTAGTGTTGATATTTGGAACCTATCCAAGATTAATCAAACGAACAAGGCATGGTTAACTCTACATGCTTGAACAAACGGAGCTGGTTAATCCTGGACTAAAGATCAATGGCGATTAGAAAAGACATACTTTAGCTGAAAGAGAATATAGTATGCGTGCAATAACTTACTTGCGATCTCCTTCAACATCAGGAAGGTCTTTTGTAATAGCAATGACCAAAGCAAACAGTGTCACAAAAGATGTGATGAAAGCCACAGGTGCACTGCAAATGCCGAATGGAATGTTGAGTGAGTTGTACATTTTGACTGTTTATTAACTATTGTGCATTTGACTACTAACCTCCATTGAAACGAGAGTCCAAGAGCAGCTCTTGTAGCATGGTACACACCAAAATTAAGCAGGAAACCTCGTACCTGAGTATATAAAATAGTGGTGAAATATATTACATCTGGTGATAGTTGAATTATTAGTTTGAGATGCAGAAAGTCTTTACCGTGGCAATAATCAGAAAGGCTGCAACTGGGAATCTTTTCATTCTTAACGGTGGAACAGAATAGATGGTTCCAAGAAAAAGGCCGAAAGAGTATAAGCATGTAATGAATGGACCAAAGTTATATCCGACAACTGAAAGCCCTGTGATCGCGAAAAATATCACCAATAACCAAGCAGACTGCACAGAGAGATCTCCTGCTGCTATTGGCAAGTATGGTTTGTTCACTCTGCAAATCAGATAATTCAGTTTCAAACCAAATAAGTCGGGTGATATACTGATACTGATGTAGTGATCATATGCGTGTTATTCATAAGAAGTTGAACTTAGGAGATGAATGCTATATTAGCATTGATCAGATCAATAATGCTTCTCCAGTAGCAAAGATACAGAATCTAATAACGGTTCAATCTTTTTCTCAAAAGTTAAGATTCATAAATCGTAGATGCACATTAGTGAAGAGTTTCGACAATTAGCTTAAAATCATTGCACAAATGTCTGGAAGATGCAGCTTCATAGTGATGCTAGATTAAGTAAGGAATGACTAATGTACATTTGCTATCTAATGGTGTCACATACTTGTCAATTCCAATGTCGTAGATCTGATTGATGCCAACTATATAACCATTCCCACATATAAGAGCAAGAAGACCTGAAAGTGCCTTGAGTACGAGACTCCATTTGATCAGATGAGTGTTCTCTATCAAAGCTCTAGTCACCAAGGCACTGCCGTTAAAGTTACAGTAAAACTAAATAAGACCGATGAATATTGAAGTTCATAAATCAATATGCAACAAAATACTAACGTGGATCCTAAAGCTGTTCCACGGATTGTATGTGGCCTGAGAAATCTCCAGCAAGCATTTTGGAAACGTGCAATTCTATCAAGAATTGGATCAGAACCAGCAGCACCAACCTGAGAACATGCCTGATAGTATCTACTTTTGTGAGTGCCATAAAAAACAGCATGTAAAACGGACAAACATAAACTAAAACTGAAATGAACAAGTCATAGAGAAGTAAAGTAAGATGTTGTTCAAGAGAGCTAAAGGCACCCTTCTACCGCAATAATCCAAATAGGATCTAGCCTAGTTCTTCTTTCACTTGTCAATAAAACAAGCAATAAGAAGAAGGCATTTTCCATTGGAACAGATCAAAGGCCAAGAGATTGAAAAAGATTTGACCTTTCTGAGCTGACCAGTTCCATATAAAGTATACCAGATTTTCTTTTCTGGAATTCGGAAAATTTTGTAGAAGATTCACCCAAGAAGAAGCAATATTTGTGAGATTCGAGCTATTAGCAATAAGTTTGGTGTTACAGAAATAAGAACAATACATCTCGCAAAAGTAGACAGGCGACTCTCGTAGATCAAAAAGCTTTTCCCAGGAAACTTTAGGATTCACATAGACCCATCTTGACTTAAAGTCAAAGCAACGGCTAATACGCTTGTTCAACCAAAGAGAAACCTATGACTGAAAATCATACCCGGATCGAGTTTTTCCCATAATTAGTTGAAATAAATTTCGACCGCATTCTCGAAGTTGATAAGCTCGTGAAGCCAACATCTTTATGGCGGCTTAAGAGCTTCCCAGATAATTGCAACGAAGGCTGATGAGGAGAAGCTGCTAAGAAACGAGACGATGCAGATGAGAACCGAAGACGAGGTGACTGCAAGATCGATAGCTCCATTGATGCCACTAAGCCACACAAAACTCTTACTCTGCTACTTCTCTTCTTCTGTATCTACAGAACATACAAGATGGCATCTTGCAGTTTGGTTCCTCTACTCTTAAATATATCCATAGAAAGCCTCAAACTTTTACTTCGATCAATTGGAACATTTTTGTTTGGAGTTGTATTACTTGTTGTGTCCACTCAGTACATTTCAACAACTTTTACTTCGATATTTGTTCATTTTGGAGTATAGAATCTTAAAAAGTGAAAGAAACGAATCGAAATCATAATCAACTGATGAAGGATTTAAAAACAAAAATCAATTGATTTAAGTAATACAAGATTGGATTACATTTGAAGAAAAAATTAACAAGGTTAGTATTTTCAGACAGGCAAACCAAACAAAAACACATTGGGTACAGTTTCAGCTTGCGCTATACAAAATCCTTCTGAGCTCTTTGACAGTGCTTCAGCTTCATCAGAAGCACGAGCCCTTGAGTTCACTATCTCTGCTTCTTAGATCTTCTTCCTTGTCCATGACTATTCTTGATGGTGCTACGGTTTCAGATTCAGTTTGAAAGTGTATTGAAACGCAACACTTTGCCAAGACAAGATACTCAAAGATTCAACAAAATAAGAGATAAGAGGAAACAAGACAAATCCATATTTCTAGCTAACAAGAAAATATGAGAGTCAAAGAGAAAAATGGAAATAAGGAAATACAAGTTAAAGAAGGAATAGGAAATAGGACTTCTATATAAAGCTGTGTATATCATCCAATAATACCATCGATTAAGACAATCAACAAGCTTAAGAAAGAATTGAGAGTTAAGATCGATCACAGTTCTAAGAGGTTGAGAGATTACTTCTTAGAGAGTTGTTGTGTTTAGATTATAAAAAGACTTTTGCAAAAGTAGTTTATAATCAGTTGGTAGTTCTGAGGAGTTCTCAGAAACGTATTGGTCCGTTTGTCTCTTCAACAAAAACAGAGTATTGTTATTAAGAAACAGAGAGTATTTGAGTCAATAAAAGTCTTAGATTTATCCAAGATTGCAATTTCACAGTTGATTTATTTGCTTCTCTATTATCTTCATCGATCTCATTTATTCTTGAGTGTTTCGTCTCTGCAATCTCATTTCTCGTCTCACGATACTCTCTGAGCAGTTCTGCTCACAGGGAATTATCTTGAACGAATAAACTGAATCGTGATCCTCCATCTGATTCGCGCAAAAGACCGAGGTGCAACCCTCGTTCTCACAGTTCATTGTTCTATATCCACAACTCATGGCATGCTCGGAGAGTTCTCCTTGTGTTTGGAATTTCATCTCACAATGAGAGATGTTCTTAAAATCCACATTTCTAAGCAACGTCTGAGCAATCTCTTCTCGATGATCCGTCAACCAGAACCCGCTTATCTCTATATCTTGCGAGAAATCATCTATATTATCTTCTCTCCTTTCACTAAGCATCCAACCGGAAACTCTGCTGAATAGATCACAACTCTTTCCTTTGAAAAAAATAAAAAAACTGATCTTTTTACAAAGTGTATACCTTCAATGACCCTTTTGGTCTTATGACTCTTATTTCTCTCATAATTTTACAACAACTACAATGTAATTTCTACTTCTTTATATCACAAACCAATCGGACCGTGAAAAAAATGCCTACTTTATTAGATGGATTAAAGTGATTGATGGTTAAATGGAACAGACGGCAAAGTTTTCCCCTTTAAATTCATCGAGGAATTAAGCAAAAGCGGAACACGAACCCCAACCTCCGTTTCCTTCTGTTGATGATGGCGGCTCCGGAGGATGAATCTTCCGCTCACTCTCAATCATCTTCTGCCACTGCGGCTCCCACGCCTCCTCCTTCTTCTTCCCCTCCCTCCGCTGGGGATCATTACCTCGCTAAGTGCGTCCTCCGACCCAGCGTCGTTCTCCAGGTTGCTTATGGTTACTTTCGCTCCCGTTCCTCTCGCGACATAGTTTTCGGAAAGGTCAGATTTTTATATTCTTCTTCTTCGTGTGATATTTACTTCTGATTTATTATGTGGGAAATTCGTTTTGTTAAACATCTCTCCTTTAGGGATTGAGATTTTGTGAGAATTTGATGTGCGAGTGAAGTATATTCAGTTTTTTCTGTTGAGAGCAATGTGAAAAGACTAACAATTTGTATGCTTTTTTGTTGTGTGGGTACAGCTGTGTAGTTGCATCAGACTCGCACAATCTTTTTTCTTTTTCAAGTGGATGTATTGTTTATAGAGAAGAAAAGCTTTGGTCTGTAGCAATCTGTGTGTGCCAGGTCTTGATTTTGTTGCTTATTCAGTAACTTGAACGTAATTTTGTTTCCTTCACACCAGGAGACCTGCATAGAATTGGTGGTTATTGGTGAAGACGGTATTGTTGAATCAGTGTGTGAACAGAATGTATTTGGAACAATCAAGGATCTGGCAGTCATACCACAGAGCAATGAACTATATTCAACTACTTTCCAGGTAAGAATTTTCCATTTTTGACACGGAATAGTTTGTATTGATCAGGTATTTTACTCGCGAAAGTATTTTCAAATGAGCAACGACCATATTTATCTGTTGCAGACGGGAAAAGACCTTTTGGTTGTTCTTTCTGATTCTGGAAAGCTCTCGTTTCTATTGTTTAGCAATGAAATGCACAGGTTTTTCTCGTGTACTCTATTGTTCCCGTAAGCCACATCATCTTGCTCATTTTACTGCTGTTTGGTGTAGGTTCACGCCTATACAACATGTTCAACTTTCTAGTCCAGGTAACTCAAGGATTCAACTTGGAAGAATGCTCACTGTAGATTCCAGGTAAGTTTTCATACTGGATTCTGTAAACCATTAGTTTAGTACTTCTATGATCTGTTGATGATCCGTAGATACTACTTTTAGAAAAAAAATACTTGCTCTATATCTTTCCTTTTGTATGTACTTGGCCGTTGCCCAAGTACTTACTATTGGATGTTCAAGAAATTTGAATGGTTGGAGCGTTCATGTTTCTAAACCATGCCTTTATGTTAGTCCACACATTTTTTTATATCTTGAATAGCAACGTGTAATATTGACTCCTGTATTGTATTTTGCAGTGGGCTCTTTCTTGCTGCCAGTGCCTATCATGATCGGTTTGCCCTGTTTTCCCTCTCAGCATCGTCTACAGGTGATATTATTCACGAGGTAATGATTTCTGCCACTAACTCCGGGAGCTTCTTGTTATTTCAGTAGACAAGAGAGCTACCTTTTAGTCGTGGCATGAGTGATATATACAGAGTGGCTAAACGTAAATTTGATTTATCTAATTTTAGAGGATTTTTTATCCTTCTGAAGACGGAGGGAATGGTAGCTCTGTACAAGCAATATCTGGTACTATTTGGAGCATGTGTTTCATTTCTATAGATTTTAATAAAGCCAAGGACTACGATCCTGTTCTTGCCGTTGTATTAAACAGGTATAGAATCCTTGCAATTTGAACATTTTTTTTCAGGTGTTATGTTGGCTCCATAAGAGTGTCTGTTATTCCAAGGTTGCTTACCTCAGTATTTTTTCTGATTGTATAGGAAAGGGTCTGTCACGAATGACCTGGTTTTATTTAGATGGAATGTCAAAGAAGAATCAATATGTTTGATATCAGAGTATGTTGAAGCTGGGGCTTTAGCACATAGTATTGTGGAAGTTCCTCGCTCCTCTGGATTTGCCTTTCTGTTCAGGAGTGGTGATGCACTCTTAATGGATCTTAGAGATCCTCAAAACCCTTGCTGTTTGGTTAGGACGTCCTTAGATCGTGTTCCTGCTTCATCAGTGGAAGAGCATTATGTTGAAGACTCGTGTAGAGTACAAGATGGAGACGATGAGGGTCTTTTTAATGTTGCTGCATGTGCTTTGTTAGAGCTCAAAGATTATGATCCTATGTTCATAGATACTGAGAGTGACATTGGAAAGTTTAGTTCTAAACATGTCACTTCATGGACTTGGGAGCCGGAAAATTATCATTATCCCCGGATGATTGTTTGCTTAGATGATGGTGAATTTTTCATGTTTGAACTCAGATATGAAGATGATGGGATTAACGTCAATATATCAGAGTGTTTATATAAAGGTTTACCATACAAGGAAATTTTATGGGTTGAAGGTGGATTCCTGGCTGCATTTGCAGAAATGATGGATGGAACGGTTTTCAAATTGGGTAATGAGAAGCTACATTGGATGAATTCCATACAAAATATTGCTCCGATCCTGGATTTTGCAGTTTTGGATGACCAGAATGAGAAACGAGACCAAATTTTTGCTTGCTGTGGTGTAGCGCCTGAAGGCTCTTTAAGAATTATTCGTAGCGGCATTAATGTAGAAAAACTTCTGAAAACCGCTCCTGTTTATCAAGGAATAACTGGTACTTGGACTACTAAAATGAAGCTTACTGATGTGTACCATTCATTTCTTGTTCTGTCATTTGTTGAGGAGACCAGGGTTTTATCAGTTGGATTAAGTTTTAAAGATGTCACTGATTCAGTTGGTTTCCAGTCTGATGTTTGCACCTTGGCATGTGGGCTTGTTGCTGATGGTTTGTTGGTTCAGATTCACCAAAATGCAATTAGGCTGTGTATGCCTACCATGGATGCTCATTCTGATGGTATTCCTGTTTCTTCACCCTTTTTCTCCTCTTGGTTTCCAGAAAATGTCAGTATCAGCTTGGGGGCAGTTGGTAAAAACTTGATAGTTGTCTCTACGTCTAACCCTTGTTTCCTGTCTCTTCTTGGGGTCAAATCAGTATCATCTCAATGCTGTGAAATCTATGAAATTCAACGAATAACATTGCAGTATGAAGTTTCCTGCATCTCAATTCCTCAAAAACATATTGGAAAAAAGAGATCCCGAGTTTCTGCTCTGGATAATAGTTGCAAAGCTATGATTCCTTCTGGTATGGAGAGAGGCTATACATTTTTGATTGGCACACATAAGCCTTCTGTTGAGGTCATCTCCTTCGCAGATGATGGTCTTGGTGTTCGAGTCCTTGCTACTGGGTTGGTTTCACTAACAAATGCAATGGGAACTGCTATTAGTGGATGTATTCCACAAGACGTAAGGCTCGTATTAGCCGATCAACTTTATGTTCTTTCTGGGTTGAGAAATGGAATGCTGCTCCGTTTTGAGTGGCCTCCTTTTTCACATTCATCCGGGTTGAATTGTCGAGATAATTTTAGTCACTGTAAAGAAGAGATGGACATTGTTGTGGGTCAAAAAGATAATTTACCCATCAACCTTTTGTTAATAGCAACCCGACGCATTGGCATAACACCTGTTTTCCTGGTTCCGTTCAGTGATTCAGTGGATTCAGACATTATAGCTCTTAGTGACAGGCCATGGTTGTTACAAACAGCTCGACAAAGCCTTTCTTATACATCCATCTCATTCCAACCTTCTACTCATGCAACGCCTGTATGCTCCTCTGAATGCCCTCAAGGAATTCTTTTTGTTGCAGAGAACTGTTTACATCTGGTAATAAATGTTCTATTACAAAGATATGCTGTGCGTTGGATAAAGATATGCAAATTTCATCGATCAGTGTCACATGTTCTTATATGGTTTACATGAAAAAGAATTATCAGCGACCAAGGAAGTGTATTGATGAATTGCTTGCATTTATATTTTAGTAGTATTATACACGATAGGTAATTGAGGAATGTGTTGGAGATCTTATTTTGGTCCAGCTATGGTCGCCTGATGTGAATGCTTCTTCTGTAGGTGGAGATGGTGCACAGCAAACGTCTTAATGCGCAAAAGTTTCACCTTGGAGGAACTCCACGAAAGGTTCTCTACCATAGTGAAAGCAAACTACTAATTGTGATAAGAACTGATTTGTATGAGGCATGTACGTCTGATATATGCTGTGTGGACCCGCTCAGTGGGTCAGTGTTGTCATCCTATAAGCTCAAACCTGGAGAAACTGGAAAGTCAATGGAGCTTTTACGTGTGGGAAATGAGCAGGTTCTTGTAGTGGGGACGAGTTTGTCTTCTGGTCCTGCTATTCTACCTAGTGGTGAAGCTGAAAGGTTTGAAATCTGGTTCTTCGCCATTTTTTAATTTGACGATGAAGTGAAAGTGGTGACTGAAATAAGACGAACTTTGCGCTGATTGTGTTTGTACCTTTGTATGCCTGTTTTACAGTACAAAAGGACGATTAATCATTCTCTGCTTAGAACACATTCAAAACTCGGATAGTGGCTCAATGACAATTTGTTCAAAGGCTGGTTCATCTTCCCTACGTACATCACCTTTTCGTGAAGTTGTGGGATACACATCAGAACAACTATCAAGCAATAGTCTCTGCAGCAGTCCAGATGATAACAGCTATGATGGACTCAAGCTTGACGAAGCTGAAACATGGCAGTTAAGATTGGCCTCTGCAACCACGTGGCCAGGAATGGTACTTGCTATCTGTCCATACCTTGATCATTACTTCTTAGCGTCTGCTGGCAATGCTGTAAGCCTCACTTTTAACGATTTATAGTTCTGTTGCCAATTGTTTAGTATGTTAATCTGCTAACAAATATGCTGGTCTTCAATAGTTCTATGTATGTGGTTTTCCGAACGATAGTCCTGAGAGAATGAAGAGGTTTGCAGTGGGAAGGACTCGTTTCATGATAACATCTCTACGCGCATACTTCACTCGCATTGTTGTTGGGGATTGCCGTGATGGTGTTTTATTTTATTCTTATCATGAGGTTTCTTCTGTTGTCCCTTTCTTATGTCTTCTTCTTTGTTTGCCTCTTTCAATTTTGGCTATCAATATCTGAGATCCTTTTATTCATGTTATGAAGGATGTGAAGAAACTTCACCAAAGATATTGTGATCCAGCGCAGAGGTTAGTTGCTGATTGCTTTCTAATGGATGCCAATTCTGTTGCTGTATCAGATCGCAAGGGGAGTATAGCTATCCTGTCTTGCAAAGATCATCCAGACTTTGGTACGAAACACTGAGCCTTTCCTCGTTAGCTTTCTCTCTTTTTACTCTTCCTTATTTAGAGAGTAGATTGTGACTGGAATCAATATCCAAATGGGAATTGTTAACTTGTAGATGAAAGATGTTATTAGTGTGGATGATATAGCCTGTCCAGGTCCAAGTATTACATGCTGTAACATCTAAGTGGGGTATCACAGTTGGAGCAGTATGCAACCATCTTTAAGATTTTGCTGATAGATGTGTCATGTTCTTAGGATTCTTCTAGGTGCCATGGAACAAACCTAGGATTTGAATTTGAAAATACTCTTACTAGAAGCTAGATGTGACGATTCAGAAGAATTTGCTAACTTAAAATGCCTCTGTGATGATCCAGAATACTCAAGTCCGGAGTCCAACCTGAATCTAAATTGTGCTTATTACATGGGTGAGATTGCCATGGCTATCAAAAAGGTAAATTTCACGCTTTCAGTGAGCATTTCACTGCACAAGGAATTGAGCTTAGTGCAAGTACAATTTCGGTTGTAGAAATTGTCAATTAAGAACTGTTATGGGCAGAGCAATAGGGTATATAGCCATTAGACAGTTTAAGTCAAGTTTCTTGTTTGGACATTGTAGTTACATAATTAACCAAGAAGATCTGTGTATATCTATGTCAATTCATTACTGCTTGCCCTTATCTTCTTAACAGGGTTGCAACATTTACAAACTTCCAGCTGATGATGTACCGCAAAGTTATGGTCTTAGTAAAAGTATTGACGCAGTCGATGACACTATTATAGCAGGGACGCTATTGGGAAGTATATTTGTCTTTGCCCCTATTTCAAGGTATGATATGAATTTCTGACTGAAGATGTAGCTAGTTTATGGTATATCATTGAATGTATGTAGTGTTTGAAGATACATTGTGCTTCCACCAAATATAGGCTTTTGGTCTTGTGTAATTAAATTTGCACCAGAAATTCTGTTTGTGCTTCAAGTTGATTGACTGATCACAAATCTATGTAGGGAGGAATATGAGCTCCTAGAAGCTGTTCAAGCAAAGCTCGTGGTCCATCCGCTGACTGCTCCTGTTCTTGGTAATGATCATGAGGAGTTCCGAGGCCGAGAGTTTCCGGTGAGTGAACCGAAAAAACCCACTTAGATGTCTGCAATGTGGACACATATAAAGGGCGTGCTAGATATCAATTACTACTAGCATGAAACATAAGTTTTAACATGTTGCAGTCTCAAGCGAAAAAAATATTGGACGGTGACATGCTTGCTCAGTTCTTGGAGCTTACAAATATACAGCAGGAGTCAGTTTTATCGACACCACCTCAGTCATCACCAAGCACATCAAAAGCAAGTTTAAAACAACACTCTTCTCCGCCTCTCATGCTACACCAAGTTGTACAGTTGCTCGAGCGTGTCCATTACGCTTTGCACTAGGTCATCCTCTTCTCAGCCCCTTTTCTTCCCGAGGCTTTCAACTTAAAGCATACCGGCTCCACGATTTACAGGTTTCAGTGATTCGGTCTGGTGCGTTACTGACTCCAATATCTTTATAGTTGGAAACTAAATATGGAATTTGTAAGTTAAGTGGTGAATTGTGAACACTTGCAAGCTTATCTGATATCCTTGCTTATAGGATGCAAAGAGTTGGAAACTATCCAGAGTCTCAGGAGCTGTCTTGTGTTGCTGAGGGCAATGAGTCTAACGACTAATCATCTCTCTCCCTCTACAACAATTTTGTAGATGTAGAGAAGTTGAGATGTGTTTTTTTTTGGTATGCATAGGACTCGGTATGGTTGTGTATATGAAGATTAAAGAATAACCAAGGTCTTAATGAAACAGTATATGTAAGAAGAATTATTGATGAAATTATTCCAAATAGCCCATCATATTTCACGCTGACTGTTTGTGGGAGATCTTCTTAGACCAGGTACATCAGTGTATTAGGAAGGGTTCTTATGAGAGAGTATC
>OVAU01001618.1:0-14303 GCA_900406315.1 Biscutella laevigata subsp. laevigata
ACCTGCTGAAGAATTGATGAACCATCATCGGAGACGACGAAACTAGATGACGAAGCTAGAAAATGTGAATTTAGAACAGTAGCCATGGCTAAACTCACGAGTTAGAGGCTGGCCACGAGTCAGGTCTTTGTCTGCATGACCTTTATATGATTAACNTATATTTATGGATAATATTATTTACCAACCACGAGTCAGTTATATTATTTTGCCGAATTGATAATATATTTATGGGTAATCTATTTACCTAACCACGAGTTAGTTTATATTATTTTGAAAAATTAATAATATATTTATGGATAATATATTTAGCTAACCACGAGTCAGTTAATATTTAGCTAACCACGAGTCAGCTTATGGATAATACCAAATGATAAAAGAAAAAGACAAAACTGAAGAGGCTTCTAGTTACAATACAAACTAAGGGTATTTTGGTCAACGCAAAAAATAAAGTATTAGAAAAGTGTCCTAGAATGCAGAGAAGTATGCAAGAGAATATCAAACTGCACTAGAATGAATTTTTTTTTTTTTCTATTATCACTTTAAAAAGTAAGAGAATAATAGAAGAAAAAAACAAATCATGTTTTGTGTGATCAATTAATACAAAAATAATAAAGTTATGAAGAAGTGGGAAGAATTAAAAATAAAGAAATATATTCGTTTGTGTTTAATGAGTGGACAGTCAAGTGAAGACATATCTTTGTCGCCCACCCAAAGTGAACGAAGACTCTAAACAAACGCGTGCTTGACTCTCTTTCTTTCTTTCACTCACTCGCTCTCTCACACCGCGTAGCTCTCACGTGCCTGTTTTTATTTAGCTTCTATCACCATTTCATTGATAAAAATATCTATATGTTCAATTCCATCACATGTAGATTCTCATCAAGGATATGAATCAATATGATAAAAAGTGAGTAAACTTGGTACAGTCGAATCATAAAGCTAACATAGATTTATATTTTGATTTTACTTATAGCGAAAACAAACCTTATGATTGGGGGAAATTGAGTTTGATAAACGGGTTATAATGTATAAAAATATCTATGCTCCCAATTGCGCTTGGGACATTGAACATAACCCAAACATTGAAACCGAATTATATTAATTTTTTTTATTTTTATTCAGCTTTTTGTTTTGAATTAATAATCAATTAGGAGCAAAATAAAATGTATTTAAATGAACTAAATAGATTGAATAAATGAATTTTGTTTTTAAAAAAAAAAAAAAAATTAAACTATTCGAATTAACTAAAAATAAGATAAACAAAACATATATGAAATTAATCCTAAATTATCTTATATGAACTCAAAATTCAATTAATTTTTATACACGTTATATGATATAAATTAAACAGAACATATATGAAATTATTCTAAATTATCTATATCAACTCAAATTCAATTAATATTTTCCGTAATCTTTTAAGTGAAAACTGAAAAAAAATCAATGAATTTTGACCCGAAGAGAGTCCACATACCTATCCCCTATAATTGTTTTGAGGGTAGGCTCGGATTTTGATGAAGATAGAAAGCAAGTAGACAAGTAGTCTAGAGTTTGAGTTGACTGTTTTGTATAATAGTCTCTTGAAAGCGCGTGGATTAGTGTATATGGTCGTTGGTCACACTCTTACAAAACTATATTATTAAACTTATAAATTATCATCAAGTTGCTTGAATCCAATCACTAGAATTAGAATAAAAGAATCTTGAAAGTAGTTAATGAATTATGTAAATACAAAAAATAACATGATTTCTTATCACATTTGAAAATTTGGTTTTGACTTAAACTATTTAATAAATCACGAGGAAGAAAAAACAAAGAAATTACAAAAAAAAATATAAAAATAATAAATAAAGAAAGTAAAGAAAAGAAGACCGAGAGAAAAAGAGAGGAGAAAGAGAAACGCACCTTCCTCTCTCCTTCATTGCAACAACGCGCCTTTTTATCTCTCTCTCAACCTCCATTCTTCTTAAAACCCCCCAACCCATTTCCCACTTGTTTCTTCATCACCTGTTTCTCAAACAATCACATTAACAATCGAAAAAAGCTTCAATCTTTTACTCAATTGAATTCTCTTCCACCTCCTTCAAGGTTTGTAGCTTCTCTTCTTTCTTGTTCATCTGTTTTCTATGTCTTGATCAGTCTTTTGTTTCTTGAACTGAAAGTATTCTAAGTTCTTGCTTTATCTTTGACCCCTTGAAATGGGACCTTTTCAACGGAGTAGAAAGAGTCGTTAGCTTCTCTCAGTAGAAAGTAGTTTACTTTATATCTGCTAAAATTGCGGCATCAAATTCTTCATATGAATCTTAGAAAACGGAAAAAAAGTTACAAAAAATAGATCCTTTTTATAAATCAGTTTCTCATCATTGATCAATTTATGTTGAATCTACAGGATATTATTATGTGCAGTGGACCAAAGAGCAATCTCTGCTCTTCCAAAACCCTCGAATCAAGGAGAAAGGAAGAAGAAACAATGAGTCTTCTCGAATTTGCAGCTTGTGATGATCTTCAATCGTTTAAAAGAGAGGTTGAAGAGAAAGGGCTTGATTTGGATGAGCCAGGTTTATGGTATTGTAGACGGATCGGGTCGAAGAAGATGGGTGTTGAAGAGAGGACTCCTCTCATGATTGCTTCCATGTACGGAAGCAAAAAGGTTTTGGATTTTATCATCTCCACTGGAAAATCCGATGTTAACAAAGCTTGCGGTGAAGAGAGAGTTACTGCGCTTCACTGTGCTGTGGCTGGTTGTTCTGTGAATATGATTGAAGTCATCAACAACTTGCTTGATGCTTCTGCTTTTGTTAACTCTGTTGATGCTAATGGGAATCGACCATTGGATCTGTTTGTTAAGGTTTTGAGATTTGTCGCTAGTCCAAGGAGGAAAGCGGTTGAGTCGTTGCTTAGAGGAGGCGGATTGATCAATGAGACGGTTGAAGAAGAGATCAAGACGGTGTCTAAGTATCCAGCTGATGCTTCTTTACCGGATATTAACGAAGGTGTTTATGGAAGTGATGAGTTTAGGATGTATAGCTTTAAGGTTAAGCCATGCTCGAGAGCTTATTCACATGACTGGACCGAGTGTGCTTTTGTTCATCCCGGAGAGAACGCGAGGAGGAGAGATCCAAGGAAGTATCCGTACACATGTGTTCCTTGTCCAGAGTTTCGTAAAGGGTCATGCCCGAAAGGAGATTCTTGCGAGTACGCTCATGGAGTTTTTGAGTCATGGCTTCACCCGGCCCAGTATAAAACTCGACTATGTAAAGATGAGACTGGTTGTGCACGAAGGGTCTGTTTCTTTGCTCATAGACGTGAAGAAATGAGACCTGTGAATGCTTCCACTGGATCTGCTGTGTCTCAGTCTCCATTTAGCAGCTTGGAGATGATGCCAAGTTTGTCTCCTCTTACGTATTCTTCAGGCGTTTCAACTCCTCCTATCTCTCCCAGGGCGAATAGTGTTGGATCCTCTCCAAGGAACGGGTCGTGGCAGAACAGAGTCAATACTCTTACTCCTCCGGCTTTGCAGCTCAATGGAGGAAGCAGATTGAAGTCAACATTGAACGCTAGAGATATGGAGATGGAAATGAGACTTCGTGGTTTTGGCAATGGTGAAGAGACTTTCGGGTCTTATGTTTCCTCTCCGATGAGCCAAAACATGAACCTCCATTATCCATCTTCCCCTGTAAGACAAGCTCCTCCACACCAAGGGTTTGACTCTTCAGCAGCTGCAGCAGTCGCAGTGATGAAGGCGAGATCATCAGCATTTGCAAAACGCAGCTTGAGTTTCAAACCAGCAGCACCATCGAACCTATCTGATTGGGGATCACCAAACGGGAAGCTTGAGTGGGGAGTTCAAGGAGAGGAGCTGAATAAGATGAGAAGAAGTGTTTCCTTTGGAATTCAAGGGAACAACAACAATAGCCACGCAGCGAGAGATTACAGAGACGAGCCAGATGTGTCGTGGGTTAACTCTTTGGTGAAAGACAATGTGGTGACAGAGAGAAGCTTTGGAGTGGAGGAGAGGGTTCGGTTAATGTCATGGGCTGAGCAAATGTATAGAGAGAAGGAGCAGACTGTTGCGTAAACACACAAGAAGATGGCCTTTGGGCCATCTCTGCAATTTAATTCTTTAATTTTTGTGAACTTGTTGAGTTGTTAGTATATGGTTTGTAGTTCCTGCGAAAAGAAAAAGATAGAAATTTAATTAGATTAGTAGCTTCTTAGTTTCTACATTCCTCGTCATTATATTGTAATTTCCAAATTATGAAATGGTCAAGCAATAAGTTAAACATAGATGCGTTTTTACTGAATTTTGGGGAGATTGAGTTATCAAAATTCTTGAATCCAAGGATGGAAGTATGGATAAGAAATATCACGTATTAAAACATGATAGAATTAGTAACAAAACTATCATTCGAGATTATCCTAGAGTAAAGAAAATGAAAACACAAATAATTCATCTTAGTTTTCAAATGTTTAAACATTATATTCTTTTCAAAAATTTGTGAAAACAATTTTATATATTTTGTAAAACATATCATAATTTTAAATATGTATGTTAAATTGTTGTTATCAACAAAATTATGTGTTTGAAATATATAAATACAAAAGAAAATGTGTTGGTATATTTGGAAAAGTAATGTGTTGAGTTTTTATCGTTTCTAACATTCGGTTGTCATTCGTTTTTTTTATTAGTTTAAGATGCATATGCATTGCATAACAAGTTTAGGGTCGAAATTGAGCAAAAACGGAGAAATGAGTCAATTAAGAGCAGAAACAGGACAAAAATCGAAGAGTTAAACTAGTATTGAAATCGAATTTGAACCGGGAAAAAGATGTCGATACCATGACCGGTACAAGCAACACCTCGATACCGACCAAGGTACCAATACTAATCGTTTGCCGAAGACAGAGACTCGATACCGGTCACAATACCGATCTCTTATGACCAATACCGAACTAACATAACCAAATAAAACCAAGGTATTTTTGTTATTTTTCTTTGTTGGTATAAAAGGGAAAATCCTAATTTTGTAAACAAGAAGTTTTACTCTAGATTAATGTTTATGCAAGTTCTTAAGTTTCATCTTTGAAGTTCTCTTTCGTCTTCGAAGATTTTGTGATTTTGATATTGATTCTTGCAATTTCTCTTCCTAGTCCATCTTTCTTATCTATTTCTCTATTTGGAGCATGTTTAAACACTCACTTAGTGCTCTAATCATGGTTTGTGAGTAGTTTCTATAAGTTTATGGATTAGGGTAAATTTGAGGTTAATGTTGATTACTTAGGTTGTTTAGAGCTTTAATTGTCCATTATCATCTTTCTATCAATGTGTTTAATGCTTCGTTTTATTATTGTTTTTAAGTTTGTTCGTTTTCGTTGACTTTTATACTACAATTGACTTTTATGTTTTGCTTTATCTGGATTAGTAGTTTGATTAAGGTTGATTGTGATAGATTCAAAATCCTATTATAAAACCTAGACCAAATAGATTCTTTATTGAACTAATGCTAATTATAACATCATGATATGGTTTGATATTCATCCACTCTCTCTATTATACTGTTCGATATTCATCCACTCTTTCTATTCAATAGGAAACAACTATAATCAAAAAGAAATGAAAAGGTGAAATAAGGAGCCTAAACCATTGGATACTTCAGCACTACTACGTACACATGCACTTGCACTAGATTAACGTATGGCCCAAAATGAAGATAAAGAAGTAATTTATCACCTCTACATATTTTAGCTTGGAGTGTTAAAACTATACTTTTTCCTACTACTTTTGTAAGCAACACTTTTCCGAATTTAAAATTTACAAAATTTATGTGCATAAAACATATGTTCATTTAATATTAGAGTAAATTGTATAACACAAAATCAGAGCTAGAGAACATCTAGCTAGTAATAAAAGAGGTAAGTATATTATCCGAATTGTATCCGACTCACACAAACAAATTACAAAGAGTTGGGTCAGGTTCCTTTGGCTTTCCTTCAAAGCAAAATTGATTGAAATATTAAACTACCAGCTAAAGCCAAATCCAATAATAATAAAGTATACAAATCTGCCAATAAAATAATTATATATCTACAGTCTTAAAAGTATACAAGACTACCAAGAAAATAAATATGTATTTTATATGTGTAGAAGATTAGAGAATGATGTTAATAAATATATTTTTTTGTTTCTTTATGAGATTCCTTAGCTTTTACTTTTCTCAAAAAGAAAGCTTCATATATCAGTTTTTGACCTGTCTTTTTTTTTTTTGTTTTATTTACGTTTGTAAATGAAAGATTATATATTTCTATATCTTTTAACGAATACGGATGTTTCACCCTCAACATGCGATGGAAACATGATTGTTATTGAGAACGAAATATTAATTAGTTTCTTTTTTCCCAAAAAGAAAACTTTGGTTGGTGCTAATCTAGTCTTAGATTGGTGATTAAAGGGACTAATACTGTTTTTAACATAAGAATAATATATGAATGTATCACCACAACAAGTTTTAAGACAACAACAGGAACTAGTTTGGATTTAGACGCAAGATTCCGATTGCTTTAAACAATTAATTTTGGATTAGTTAATTATTCACACATATATATATATATATATATATATATATATATAGATATATGGTTCTTCCCACAGAAACATGCACATTATTTATTAATAACAAAATAACATTTGTGAAATTATCATTTAGATTTATATAGTCTTTTGTTTTGCTGCAAAAACGTAACACTTATGATGCATGATTGGTAAAATATTAACAGTATAATTAATATATGATACGTGATTTAATCAAATGTTCTGAAAGCTCTAACATTCGAACTCTAGATCTTCCAACGTGGTATGATCTTGTGTGTTTGCATGTTATGTTGTTCATATGGAAAATACATGTTATTTTCTTGGCATGTAGAAACATATCTATTTATAAAAAATGTTCACCATTTCTAATAATGTCATAATAGATAAGGAAAAGATTAGGCGAAACTAGATTTCTCATTCATAATAGTGGCTAATTTAACCTTCGGATCCTAATTAACAAATATAATTCCGATTCAAACATATTCGTTTCTAATTAAGGAAAATTTAACAAGCTTTTTCCGTGAAAATACAATAGTTTTGATCGATAGTTGAAAATTCGTGAGAAATAACTAACAAATAATAGTCGTGTTGATAAAAAAAAATAATAGTGATGGAAAATTAAAAAGAAAATCTGGATAAAATTGACACAACTAAATAGTGGTGAGAATCATGAGAAATCGATTATTGATCCAATTTGAGTATCTTTATCTAAATAGATCTCAACAGAAAACTCAAGAATAATAATAGCAAGTGATTGAGTTTAGTAGTTGTTCATATAAATGATTGACTTTAAAGATGTAGTGATATGAAAAAGATAAAACTGTTTCAAGCACCGATAAAATCAAAAGCACCCCTTATTTCAAAGAGAGGAAGATGAGTTATTCACATTTCATGTGATGGTCAAAGGCGAATTAAAAGAAAACTTTGAGGAATTCCATTTCATGGATAATCGGTGAAAAAAATATTACAGAGAGTTGTGAGAAATTGCTGGAAATTTTTTATAACAATTTATGAGAAAACTGTGAAAATTTTCACTAGTTGAAAAATCAAAGAGGAAAATATTATAATTGGAAAAGTAGTGAGAAATTAGGGTGAGTAATTCATGAGAAAGTATTGGGAAATATATTCGGTGGAAAATATATATGAAAAAAATATAACTTTTGAGAGAGTAATAAAAAATCGACTGGAAATATTTATGGATAATTCATGAGAAAACTGTGGAAAACATTAAACCTAACTAATCGACATTAAGGGTCAGGTTTGATCATAATTTCAAATAGGAAGCTATGTTTATGAAAGAAATAAACATTTTAAGAAAAAATGTAATCGAATGACCTAAAGGATCAAATTTACACTATACGTAGTGTAAAGAAAAGAAGCATACTTATGTAACTAATAATATGCTGCTTCTACACGTATTGTTTTATACGGGGTCCCTTTCTTTAGGTGAGGATTGAGACAATCTTAAGAATCTTTGAATCTACTCTTCTCTCCAAACTCTGGTTTTGCTATAACAACTACTTCAAAATTGGATTAGTTCAGCGATTAAGATTTAACCTTTTAATGACATAAGTTTTTTCTTTTTCTTCACCTGAAAGCCTTTGAAAACCAGTTCAAGATAATTCCACCTCACCAAACTATTATTCACTAAACTAACAATAACCTATATTAAGTTTTACTTTTAATTAGTTTATTATCCTTTATTCATTGCTCTTATATTCCATTCGATCTTTCTACTTCTCTCACATTAATATACTGACAATTTAGAGAAAGCCTCGAAGAGATCATTTTCTTCCTCTGCTTTTTTCTTCTAATTCAGATGATACCTTGGAGAAGGAAGTTTCCATTGTTCGAAACTGGAGTTACAATGAAACAGAGGAAGAACAGTAATCTCTCAATCTTTGTCGTCGTCTTCTCTGTTTTCCTCTTTGGAATTTTCATGTATAACGAAGATGTCAAATCCATCGCTGAGTTTCCTTTCTCAAGCTCAAAACCTAACGAAGTTCCAGAGAGCCACGAGGAGACGAAGCTGATCACTGAGAAATCGCTTTTACCAGTTCAAGAATCGATTAAGAACTCTGACCCAATTCAAGATTCCGTGGGAAACGCAGACCCAATTCAGGAATCAGTCAAAAATCCAGAGCAAGATTCTGTTAGAGACGCTTCAGACCCGGTTCAAGAGGAGGTCACGAGTTCGTCGAAAACAGAGGAGAAGAAAAAGATTGAGATGTTCGCTGTAACGGAGGAAGAAGACGACGGAGGTGACGTGGAATTGCCGCCTGAGGAGTGCGATTTGTTCACCGGAGAATGGGTTTTCGATAACGAAACGCATCCGTTGTATAAAGAGGATCAGTGTGAGTTCTTAACGGCGCAAGTGACTTGCATGAGAAATGGAAGAAAAGATTCTCTGTATCAGAATTGGAGATGGCAACCCAGAGATTGTTCTTTACCAAAGTAAACCGAACAAATCTTTTTTCTAACCGGTTAACTAGTTTTGTTGAATCTAATTTTCCTTGGTTTATGTTTGATTCGATGAAGGTTCAAAGCGAAATTGCTACTGGAGAAGCTAAGAAACAAGAGAATGATGTTCGTTGGTGATTCACTAAACCGGAATCAATGGGAATCAATGGTTTGCTTGGTTCAATCAGTAATTCCTCCCGGTCGAAAAAGCTTGAACAAAACCGGTTCTCTCTCCGTCTTCCGAATCGAGGTAAACCATACAATAATAATTTACAATATTTGGTGGAGTAGCTGATTTTGGATTTTTATATTTACAAAGGACTATAATGCAACGGTGGAGTTTTATTGGGCACCATTTTTGGTAGAATCAAATTCAGATGATCCAAATATGCATAGTATACTAAACCGTATAATAATGCCTGAGTCAATCGAAAAACATGGAGTCAACTGGAAAGGTGTTGACTTTCTTGTATTCAACACTTACATTTGGTGGATGAACACATTCGCCATGAAAGTACTGTAAGTCTTTACTACTCCTACAACAATACATTACCATCTGATCTAAACTATAAATGAGACTTTGAAACTGATGAAAGCAGACGAGGATCGTTCGATAAAGGAGACACTGAGTACGAAGAGATCCAACGGCCAGTAGCTTACAGAAGAGTGATGAAGACTTGGGGAGATTGGGTGGACCAGAATATTGATCCTCTACATACCACTGTCTTCTTCGCTAGCATGTCTCCTCTTCACATCAAGTAACTACTCTTACAATATAATAATGTTGAAAACCACCAGAAAAGTAGATAACAAGTCTTTGTCCTCTGAAAATAAAATTAGTTGGTGTAACTGCACAATATGATATTTTGTTGTATTGTAGGAGTTTGGATTGGGAGAATCCAGAAGGGATAAAGTGTGCATTAGAGAAGACACCAATCCTAAACATGTCAATGCCATTCAGTGTAGGAACAGACTACAGACTGTTTTCAGTAGCGGAAAACGTCACGCATTCTTTAAAAGTTCCGGTTTATTTTCTAAACATCACGAGACTCTCTGAATACCGGAAAGATGCTCATACTTCGGTTCATACAATCCGACAAGGCAAAATGCTTACACGGGAACAACAAGCTGATCCAAACACTTATGCAGATTGTATCCATTGGTGTCTTCCTGGTTTACCTGACACGTGGAATGAGTTCCTTTACACACGTATTATTTCTCGCTCGTGACCTAAGACAATAACAACAACAACAAAATAGTTGTTTTGGAAAGAGATTTTTATCTTTGCTTCCAAATTTTATTATTTTTACATGTCATATAATGTTCATAATTTTTCTTGAATTGTAATTGTCAAATGTTATGTTTTTTTTGTTTTTGATTTTGTTTATGGTTATTAGAGTGACTGTCTATTAGGATGAAATGGAAAGTGGGGTGGAAAACAAAGGATGCCAAAAATGATGTTTTAATTCAACGAAAGTGGGTAATAAAAACTTGCTTACATGGACTGTATCTTCTTCAATAGTTACCTACATTTGGTGTTTATTTTAGATCATATCTGTTTAGTCTCAAAGAATCTTTAACCTGATGGGAAAAGTGTCAAGTGTAATGGATTTCCAGAGCTTTGATACATGAAGATTTACAACATCTTCAGCTGTGAGGTCACAAGCAAGAGGCAGTGATAATGCTATAAGCAAAAGAGACTTTATCTAAGTCGAAGACTAACTGATAAGAGCAATATAAAGCTTATCATTAATTTGAAAATCCATGTAATCCCATAGCAAAAACATATCAACTTGAAACTAAGACAAACCAGTATCAAATTCCGGTGAAACAAAAGGAAAATTGAAGCAAAGCCGACTAGGATCTACTTGGATCTCTGTCTCATCTTTCGTCTCTTCCTCTTCAACCTCCTCATACGCTTCTTCTTCCACTGAAATATATAAAATAAAAAACCACCAGATCTACATTTATGAAAGGGACTAAACTTGTCTGAAAGTATAATAGACGTCAAGAAATCAGCCGATGAATCAGAAAACGAATCTGGAAAACTGAAAGATCATAATACCTTAGCTCTCATGACTTCGAAACTCCTCTCGAAACCCTAATCGACGATTTCGGTGAGACTTGAGAGTGAGGATGAAAGAGTGAGACCAGTGTTAACATATAGGCTTTCTTAGACTTTTAAATATGGGCCCTTAATGGGCTTTGTTTCACACTAAGCCGAACTTTGGTTTAACATTATGCTTTTTAGTGTCGTTACATAAACTAAGTCGCATTGATTTGTATATGTATCAATGGAAGTAGCCTAAAAAAATCTCCATCCAAACTCAAAAAAGCTCACACAATATTCATATGTAATACTTACAAGACTTGTTGTGAAGCAACGTAGCAAGTAGTCTTCTTTCTTCACTCCTCAAGCAGTGGACATTACTTCAAGTTCTGCCCACCAGAGAGCTGAAAGTTTGGGGATAGCATCGTCCGGTGATAATCCAGTGATCTCACGTAATCTCCACGTCACTTCCTTCATTGATGGTCTCTGTTTAAGATCTTCCCTTACACAGCTTTTGATCACTTCACCTATTTTCTCGATCTTCTCATCAAAACCTTCAAGTGTTGGATCCACCATCTCCTTTAATGTCTTTCCTCTCAAGAAATCAGCTATTCCAGTATCGGTCAAGTCGCCTTTTTTAACAAACTCCGGGAGTTTTCCAGTCATTAGTTCAAACAACTGCAACCCAAAGCTGTGAACATTGTCTTCTTGAGTTGTTACTGAGAGGTGTGAATCTATGAGTGTATTGGTGCTGGTCTCTGTCTCGGATGGACAGAAACTGAAATCAGCAATTTTGACTGCGTAGTCCTCTGTGAGCTGAACTGATGATGAGAGAAGATTACTGTGGACTACAGGTGGCTTGAGTCCGTGCATATGGTCAAGGCAATAAGCTATGCCCATTGTTATTCTTAGTCGCATTAACCAATCCAAGTGTTCTGATTCTTTATCTGCAACAAAAGTAATATTGTTTCCCATTTAACATCCTAAAGAAAACAAGACTAACATAGAGTGTAATGACTCGTTAGTATCAAGAGTTTTTATACTTACAGTGTAAATGTTCAAAGACTGATCCGTTTGATGCATATTCAAAGACCAAGATCCTAGTGAAAGGTTCATCTTCTTCACAGTAACCAAGAAGGTTCACAAAATTCTTGTGGTTTATCTTGGATAACTTTTCGATCTGAAATTACTAAAAGGTAAGGCGATAGGATGTTAAAAAATGTATAAGGGAACTGGTTGATAGGATTATACCTTCTTTCTGAACTGCATTTCTATGTTATTTGTCCATTCTTTGGCAGATGCAGTAGCAACAGAAGCCACAGCTATCTCCACACCACTCGATAGTGTCCCTTTGAACAATGTACCAATAGGACAAGATCCAATGACATTACTGAAATCTTCACAAGCAGCTTCGATCTCAGACCTTTTGAGTTTGGGGACACCTGAGTACCAATTCGCATATAGAAAATGGTGGTGAGCTGACAAAGACTTCACACATATCCTGAACTAACAATGCCACTTTACATACTGTCCTAGTGGGAAGAAGGAAAGTTACCAGTTACAAACACTTTCTGAAGTTGTCCACTAAGACCTGTACGCCAAGGATTCACATACTTCCCACCCTTGAAGAAGAAGACACCAGCAGCTAAAAGGAAAAGAAAAACAGCACCGACAGTGCAGCCAACCACTAAAGGAACCATGCTGTTTGAAGAAGTTTTGGATCTTCTCAGACTAGGAAAATTTGCAGGAGGTGGAGCAGAAACATGTAGTGCAGGAGGAGCATTCTTTTGTTGTGGATGAAATGTTGAGGATTTACGAGCATTCGATCTTGGGGAAGGAATCACAGATGAAGATGGTGTAGCAATTGGCTTAGGGCGGTTCTTGTACGCAGTCAAATTGGTGTAAGGGTTAAGGAAACAGCTAAGTAATTTCCTGTGAAAACTAACAGCATCTCTATCTGACAATAGATCTCTCGTTACTGCTTTTTTAGATTCTGCAAACTCCATACCTGAAAGCCAAAATCAAATCAGAGGAGGAGAAAAAATTATCAGGAACTTGTTTCGATTTTTTTGGCAACCAAACATAAACCAATTTATACCTTCATTTTGATTATTCAAAGAATAGGACGAATCGCTCATAATCACCAGAATAGCCACTAGAGAATGTATTTGAAGCCTTAATCGAACAGATTTCCAATTCTTACTCATTGTGAGACTAAAAACGACTGGAAGCAAGAGCTAAAGCAACACAGAGTCAAAAAGAAATGCAGTGGAGCTAATTAAATCGAATCTCGATCTGAAGAAGAAGAGTAGGAGATAACAAAGATCAGAGCAAGCTAAAGAGGAAGAGAGAGAGATTTTGATCTTGAGTTCGCATGACTGAGGTAACGATTCTTGAGAGAAACATGACTATTCAATTAAATGGCTGCAGAGTTTCCAACAACAAAAAAAAAGACGATATTTTCTTGTTCTAATGAAACAGAGTATATTCAAAGTATCTGTTTTTATTTTAATTTTTGGGTTAAAAGTATCTCTTTTGTTCATGGATTCAACTATAGTATTTAATGGACATTTAGTCACTATTGAAAATACAAATGTATATTGGAAAACAGAAGAATATATGGACCTAAACGATGCCAGAGCTAAAAGGTTTCAAAGGAAGAGGCCAAAGCCGCATCCCTTCAAAAATGACCTTGCCATTTTCACGTGGAAATGGTTTGTTTGTTTCTTTTTTTCCATTTTAGTGTTTATTACTTCTGTTGTTTAAAGGAGAAAACTTTGAGAGAGAGACACACAAAAAAATGGGTCAATTGCTCCAATACATTTGAAGCTCTAAAAAATTGCTGTAAGACCATCTCCATCAAGGAGATCTTAAAATGAAGTTCTTAGTAATACTATATTAATATTTATTAACTAAGAACCTCATTAATTTATTTTTCAAAATTCTTCTCCATTGGTGGTTCTTAACATGGAGTTCTTAGAAAAAAAAATTAAACAATTAATATTAAAAACAATACAAATATTAAACAGATTAATTAAACATTAATATTAAACACATGAGATAAAAACATAAAAAATATAATAAACGGTGATATTAATTTTTTCTGAATTTTTGCCATATATTCTTGACTAAGTCCGTTTTGAATTGATCATGTTTTATTCGATTCACACGTGATTTCGATTGACCATCATATTTGTGAGATTT
>OVAU01001619.1:0-14296 GCA_900406315.1 Biscutella laevigata subsp. laevigata
GAAATTTGAAAAGAGAGATAAATTAGGATGTTGTTGAAAAAGATAAATCAAACATTAAAACAATTTGATTTTCTTATAAAAATTCGTTTTAATTTAGTTTTAAATTTAAAATTAAATTTAAAATTTATTTTTAAATAATATCTTGTGGGAAAATATTAATTTTCAATACATATATGTCCAATTTTACCCTTAATGAAAATTACATAGATTTCTAATTTTATCCTTGATGAATATTTTTATTTTGTTCTTTAAATTATTTTTTTCTAATGGCATATCATGTAATATTTTAATGATATTAAGGTTATATTGTTAAAATTGATCCTTAAATAATACTATAGAGATGTACCAACTTATATCTTATATTTCATGTAAATTAGATTGGTTCAAGTGAAATTGATTTGGGGAAAAAAATGAAATTTACTAATTACATAATCTAAATATAAATAAACTAATTACAGAAAAAATAAAAATATGTCTAGTATTTTAAAAAAAGAAATTAATTACATGATTTATACAACATATAATATAAACTAAACTGATATTATAAATCTGAATTAAATACTATCCTAAATCTACTAGTATATTCTATTCGTTAGAAGTTATAAGTTTATAACGGTCTCTCCTTGCTACAGTTTTCAGTTTATTGTAGTTTTACCTTCATACCCCTAAGGTTTTGTGGATGCTTCAATTAGACTGCACAGTGTTATTTTATTAAGCAAAGAATTTTTTCTCTCGGTCGTTCTTGACAAGATTCTTTGCAGATGATGGAGGAGCAACAAGCGCCTCAATCGAGGGAAGAACTCATCCATACGTTCTGCATGGTGGCTGTTGGATCAACTCCACAAGACGCAGAGGCTTTTCTCGAATTGTGCAAATGGAATGTGGAAGAAGCCATCGGAAGTTTCATGGACAAGTACCGTCCGATTCATGAGAGGTCGAAACCACCGCGTGTCTCAGATGCTGATCGGTCTTATTCGCCGGATTATCTTCCGATGCCTAGGCAGAAGTATTTGGGAAGTTCCTCAAAGGATGTTGTTCCCAAGATCGATTATTCGTCTCTGATGGAGCTTGTGGATGTTGCTCCGATGATGCCTTATCCATCAAGGAATTTACCATTAGCGTCACAGTTTCATCCCCGTAAGCAAGACCAAACCGGAAGCTCTTCTAGGTGAATTTCTCTTCATCTCCAAGAAGTATGAAATGGTTATTTCTTGATTTAGTTTTCTGATATCCTTACGTTTACAGTTCGATGGGAACTCACCGGACCCAGATCGGAAAGTCTTTCAAAGAAGCTGATGAAGTACTCTACCCTGTACCTATATCTATAGTATCGCCACCTCAGTTCAATGAAGTAATCTTCTCTTTCTCTGCATTTTATACTATTGTCTTTGTTGTTATCTCGAAGTTCGTAATCTTCTCTGCACATGAAGAATGGGAATCTTAGGGTTTCTTAAGATATTCATAAAGAATGGAACTAAATATTGATGCATTTCCCCTTTCAGATTCAGGAAAGTAGAAGTCCCGATACGCCGCCGATTGATACTTGGGTTGATCGAATCTGCAACGAAACCAAAATGTCTCGATATGAAGCAATCAATTACCTTGAGAGATCCAAGTGGAATTTCGGTGTGGCGATGGAGGCTTGCCGCAGCAAAACTTCTTCGTCGGGGGTTTCGGTGAGAGAGATATCTTCTCAGATGATCACTCCAATAAGGAGTATGAATCAGCCGTCAAATTCGCTGGGCACTGACTCGATTAAGATCGGAAAGTCACTCGAAGAAGCTGGTGAAGAAACCTTTACACCGCACATGAAAACTTGGGTTGATCTAATCTGCAATGAAACCAAAGTGTCTAGATATGAAGCACTCTATTACCTTGAGGGATTCAAGTGGAATTTGAGTGTGGCAATGGAGGCTTGTCGTAACAAAACCTTTCCTTCGCCGAGCGAGATTATCACTCCTTCGAATCAGCTGTCAAATTCGTTGGAGCAACTGTCTCTATCGAATAATGAACGCATCGATTCATTCCTTGAAGCGGCTTGTGGAGCGACTAGAGAAGAAGCAATCACTTGCCTTAAACTCAGCGATGGGGATGTAAACCAAGCCGTCGGCTATTTCCTCGACAGGTTCTCAAATGAAGAAACAACCGCAGCGATGACTGTTTCACAATGGCAGTTACAGGCTTCACATGGTTCCCAAAATCAAGGTTACTCGAATGAAGGCGTAATAGGAGGAAGCTCTTCTAGGTTTATTTCCTTTTCTTTCTTAGTTCATAGATTATGCTTAGTATGAGTCTCTCTCCTCTGCTTTCAGGATTACTAAGCTTCAATATCTGAATCTGTTACAGTTCGGTTAATGCTGAAGATCTGAATGAGACAGGATTGTCACTCGAAGAAGCTGGTAAAGAAAAAGTCACAGTAGCTATTCCTGGAATGGCGTCTTCTCAATTGGATGTATGTAACCTTCTCTTCCTCTTCACCATTTAACTATGGTTTAGCTTTTCTTTCTCGAATAGTGAAACTCAAAATAGAACCTGTTTACAACCTGTAATGTCCTGATGGTCTTTCTTCAGACTGGCCTTTTCTCTGTTATCTTAAGATTGTTTAAAAGAAGGCAACTCAATGTTGATACGTCATACATTGTATACATTTCTCCATTTTCCAGGTCTGAGTGTTTTTGTATTTCATTATATGTCAGATAAACTTGAATGTTAAGGCTGGTGAGGAAGATTCAAGCATGGAGACATTCCATGATGCTTGTGCCCTCCAAGACAGCATAATGCTAGAACTCGTACTGGCCAGTGGGACATTGGTAAAGATTCTTTTCAGATTAGACCAAACAGTCGGAGACATCCACGATGCCATTGACGAGAGAACACCAGAAAACGACAAAGACTACTTTTTGCAGTCAACGATTGGAGAGGATTACAGGGATATGAATACAACTGTGAGCAAAATTATTTCGGCTGGTTCTGCAACACTCATCCAAATCTTCCACGATCATTAGCTTTGGTTTCTGTGCAGTTTCATTGATTGCTAAAAGATAGAGGAGACATGTATATGACTCTAGAAAGGATTCTTTCCCTGTATTTAAAAAGGTTAGGGGAGAGATAGATAGAGAGTTGTTATAGCTTTTGATTTTTGTAAAGTTTGAATCGATTGATGAAACATAGAGAGCTTAAACAAGACGATCAGAATAAAATGTGAATGCAATTATTCATAATCCTGCTGGAAATTACAGGGAAGTTTTATTAAATAAAAAATTGTTGAGCAATGATTTTGGTGGTCTCAACAAAGAGCCCAACACTTTGAGAATAGACGCACTCTTTTTCAAGGTAGATAATGTTATCAAAACAATTCAGGAAACAAGTAACAAGGATAGGTCTATTTAGCTGCTTCAAGAGCAGAAGCTCCAGAGATAATCTCGATAAGCTCTGTTGTGATAGAAGCTTGACGAGTCCTGTTGTAAGTGAGGGTGAGTCGGTCAAGCATTTCTCCTGCGTTTCTGCTTGAGCTGTCCATGGCAGACATTCTTGCTCCCATCTCACTACACGCATTCTCCAATACCGCATTGAACATTACCTGGGGTCGAGTTTACGATAAATATCCCAAAATGTTATGTTTTGCTTTTTCTTTCTATGTTCAAACACTGTAATTATGCTCTTGGTTACTTACACAAGAGAATTGGAACTCGGCCAGATTCTGCAGTATCTCTCCCTTTGTTTCACCACCTTCAATCTCATATGAGTCGAGCTCGCCAAGTTTTCCTCCAACTTCAGACTCCTTCTCAATAATCTTTCAATCCAAAAAAGCCAAGGATTAATCATTAAGTTTAAAGTAAAAGCACGAGAGAGAAATACTATGCACAAATGGTAGACATGAGACGTTTCTACAGTTGTGACTTACCTCTGGTGACAAAACAGTGGACACAGTCGGTAGGAAGGCGACAACCGAGTGGAACTTGTTGTAGACAATGCGCAAAGCATCAAATTCAACGTTTTTCAGGATGTCATCTGCTAGGACTGAGACCTGAAACAGGAAAATAAACATAAGAAACATTGAAGCAGCAAATAAACATCAGAAACATTGAAGCAGCAAATAAACATCAGAAACATTAAAGACAAACACTACATATCTCGTGCCGAACAAACTGGGTGAGAGCAAATAATGCTCCCAACTATTAGCAATTATGATCTACCTGAGCATAATTGAGCGGATTCTTGTTCAGCTCTGTTACAGAAAGGGCAATGTCGTTCTTTGAGTCACGAAACATGATAGCCTTCGCTTTCTCTCCAACGATAACATACTGAACTTCCTTTTCAGGACCTGCAATAATATAAGAATTAATATCTGATCAAGTAATTTAGGAAAAACTAAACCACGGAACCATCAAAACTGGTTTCAAAACATACCAGAGTTCAATTTGTACAGAGCCCTGCTCACTTTAACAACAGTGGAGTTAATTCCACCACAAAGACCCTTGTCAGAAGAGAGAGTGACCACCACACTCTTCTTTACATCAATGCCTGGTTTTGCCAGTATTACTAAAAATCAGAAACATATCCAAAAAGAACATTACAGTAATAGCAAGAGGATTGATATCTAGAGTACAGTTAGAGCCAAAGATTGTTCGTCATCATCAATACGAATGCATGCCATGAGATGATAAATGATACTTGTATCAAATGATTAATAAAAACTATTCTGTATTGCCAACCATACTGGGATTATCTCCTAGAAGTGCAGTAAATGGCTGCCATAGCCCACGGGAGTTCTCAGCTCTGCCTTGAACTGCTCTTAGCTTTGAAGCAGCAACCATCTTCATAGCCTTTGTGATCTTTTGGATGTTCTTAACACTCTTCATACGGTTACGCACTGCTCAGAGAGTACATGAAGATCAGAACATCTAGTCTTAAAACAAAACCCTACCTAACCAGAAGAATTTTCAATAATCAGCTTAGACTTACCCACTTGAGTGGAGATAGATCGAACTCCAAGAAGTCCCTCCTCCCTGCGAATTAAATAAAGGTAAGTGATCTTAATCTTGATTTTATGTAATCTACACACAATGGCAGCTAAAAAATTAAACAGAATCGATATTTGCAAATCAAACGATAAAATTGAACAAAGTATGAATCAGCCAAGCTCTTTTGACTACATGCAAAGTGTAAATATCACGAATATTCTGCTACAAGGCCGATAAAATTCATCTCGCGATCGGTAAAGAGATTGAAAGAAACGAGCTTTACTCGGTCATTTCTGAGTCTATAAAATCCAAGTAAAACAGCACAAATATCTCACTCATCAGCAGCTCCAGAGTCAAAGAAACCAATTTGATTAATTCCCCATAAATTCGAAATTCAAGGAAATCAAACACCATTGCAGGATAGAAATGATAACCATAAACGAGATCATTCATCAATGACTCAATATGAACAAACGATTTCCGATTCAGTCGAGTATCACAAAAGAACACCGAAATGTTGAGAGTATCCGAAAGGACAAGAATGAAGGAGAAAGAGATCTCACTGGTCAGAAGAGAGAGGAGATCGGATAGCAGCGATTGGGCGAGGAGCAATTGAAGGGAGGAGACGCTTCCCTTCGCGACGGAAAACAGCCATAGCCATTGATCAAATATTGACGATAAACAGAAAAAAAAAACAACTAGCTCCGGCTGAATTTCTCAGATCGGTCGTCTCGGATTATAGATTCGAGAGAAATGACTGCTATGGCGAAATCAAGGGCTTCATTATTTTGTCAGAACACACACTTTCCACGACGTCGTTTTCCCTCGATTTACCGAAAATTCCTCTGAACTCTATTTGGGCTTCATTAGCCCGTTTCGTATGTGTTAAATAAGGCCCACGTGCATTCCCATTTCCTTCGTTTGCCACGTCACCATTTTTTTTGTTTTGGTAAGAATTTGAGTTTTGACCATGTCTTCTCCAATCCACAAACATTAGTAAATGCGAGTTGTTGTTATGTAACGTAACAAACTCATTAATGTGAAAGGATAGAGTTTCACCAAACTATATTTAATTATTGAATGCCCACTTATTTATATTTTTGTTTTCAACCATTTTGTTATATTAAAATAAAATAGATCAACTAGATACAAATTCCACAAGAGAACAAAGAAAACTATTTGAGATTATAAAAGTAGAAGCTTATGACAGATAATAAACTTCTCAGACGAAAAGTAGAAAAAATCCGTAAAGACGGGTATAAATGATCCGGAACTAATACCAGATCAAAAATCATCTCATCTATCTCACTTAATTGGTTACAACCAAAACGAGATACGATCATAGAAGTTATATCCTATGTAGTTTTAATTCTAACTAGAAATTTACCCGCACCATATGCGGGTTAATTTGTTTTAATTAGATTTTTTTGCTATTTTTAATTTAAATATTGTAAATCTACTAAATGTTAATAAAATGTTTTCTGTAAATTTTAAAAGATTGCAATATTGTATTAATAATAATATTTTTTGATAAATATTAATTGTTCATTTAAAAATATATATGTGAAATATATTCATAAATTTACATTTATATCAAACTGTTGGACCTTTGAATTCTCTTCACATTTTAAAGTTAATAACTATTGAAATATTGTCTCGTTTATTACACAATATTATGTATCTCTTCATTTATATACTAAAAGATTGAATTTAAATTATTGTAATTATAATATATTGTAATGAAATATATGTCTAACAATTTTTAATTTAAAACAAATCACCCCATATTAAAAATAGTCGTGCATATGAGCGGGCTCAATTCTAGAAACTTATTGTTTCATCCGTTAGAATAATCTCTAGTAATTGTCGACCATATTTAGTTTGTTGTTTCCAAAAGTGAATTATTTTTATTTGAATACTTCATCCAGTTTTGTAAGATTTGATATCTTTGTTTTAGAAGCTGTCATAGTTATGCTGAAAAAGTTGAATAGATTAAATAAGTCTAAAAACTTATGTATATATAGATATTAGATGTGAAATAAAAATCTAAACAAAATCAATCTTAGTTTGTGATTCTCAATCTACAACCAAAAATATTTCTTTATAGTTATGCTTATATTTATTAAGAAAATAAATCTTTTAAGAAAATTTTAATAATTTTTTTAATTTTTATGTGATTATATATATTTATTTTTAATTAATTTTATTGTAATTAATTATTTGTTTCTGACTCTTAATCGACCATGAAGAATATTCTTCTATATTTATGATTTTAGTTATTGAACAAATAAATCTTTAAAAATAAATTTCAATATTTTTTTAAAAATTACGTGATTATCTAAATTTATTAATTTATAATTATTAAATATTATTGTAATTAATTATCTGCAACTTATTATTAATCGACCATAAAGAATATTCTCCTATATTTATGCTTTTAGTTATTAAATTAATAAATTTTTAAAAATAATTTGGAATAATTTTTTAAAACATTTACGTGATTAACATTAAGTCACAATAAGTTTAATTTATGTGATTAATTTTATCTTATAGTTATTAAATATTATTGTATCTAATTATTTGCCTAGTAATCAATGAAACAGTTCATTATGACTTTTAAAGTAGATAAACTCTGTTTTAATATAATAGATAGATACAACAATAACTGACTTAATTATTACAAAAACTAAACCTTATACTAAAGGGCTTAATACTAACAAACCAAAATTAGGCCCATTTATCTCTATACTATTATTTCAGAATCACTTTTGAGAATATAACCTTTAAATCATTAAAATATTATATGATATGTCATTAGAACAAATAACAAATTAAAAATATTCATTAAAGGTAAAACTTGAAATACATGTAATTTTCATTAAGGGTAAAATTGGAAATATATGTAGTCAAATAATTATGTAATCAAATAATTAGGTTATAATAATTTAAATATTCATATTTAAAAGATAAAGAAAATATTTATACATTTAATCTCGTTTTTTTAAAATATCCTACTTTAAAAAATCAACCTAACTTTTTTAATATATTTTATTAGATTAAATAGATTTTTTGAAACAAATATAAAATATTCAATAAAAATATCTTCAAAGGTCTCATATCGCTTTAAAAGTAAAAGACAAATATGAATCAAACCTATAAACAAGAAAACATGTTTTGAATATTGAATTTCAGGTCCGAAGCTTGATTTATTCAACATCCAAATTATACAATTCTTTTTTTTATCTAATTTTTTTTGTTGGACCAAACAATTATATTAATTTAAATATCTCTATTAAAAAAAGAAATTATTTAATATAGAATTTCGTTTTTAAAATATTATAATTAGAATAATTTAAAATTATTTTTAATATATTTTATTGGATTAAAGTAGATTTTTTAAACGAATATAAAATATTAATCAAAAATATCTTTAAAAGTCTAACATCACTCAAAAATTAAAAGGCAAAGATGAACAAATCCTATAAAGAAGCAAATATGTTTTGAATGTTGAATTACAAGTCTGAATCTTGATTTATTTTGCACCCAAATTATACAATTCTATTTTTATCTAATTTGTTTGTTGGACATAAAAATTTGGTTATAATAATTTAAATATTAATATTTAAAGAAAATAAATGATTTAAATATAAAATTTCGTTTTTTAAGAAACAATTATACTTAGAATAATTTAAAACTATTTTTTATTATATTAAATTGGTTAAAATAGACCGTTTGAAACGAATATAAAATATCCAATAAAATATCTTTAAAAGTCACACATCGCTTAAAAAAAGCATAGATGAATCAATCATATAAATAAGCAAATATGTTGTGAATGATTAATTGACAAGTTCGAAGATTGATTTAATCAACATCCAAATTATACAATTCTTTTTTTTCTAGTTTGTTTGTTGGACCAAAAAATTAGGTTCTAATAATTTAAATATTTATATTTTAAAGATAAAGAAGCTATTTAAATATAATTTTTTAAAAGAAAATATTATACATAGAATAATTTAAAATTATTTTTCATATATTATATTGGTTAATATAGATTTTTTGAAACGAATATAAAATATCCCATAAAAATATCTTTAGAAGTCTCACATCACTTAAAAAAGAAAAGGAGAAGATGAATCAATCGTATAAATAAGCAAATATGTTGTGAATGATTAATTGCTAGTCGGAAGCTTGATTTATTCAGCATCCAAATTATACAATTTTGTTTTTTTTAATCTAATTTGTTTGTTGGACCAAAAAATTAGGTTATAAAAGTGAAATATTTATATTTTAAAGAAAAAGAAATTTAAATATACAATTTCGTTTTTAATAAAATATTATAATTAGAATAATGTATAACCTTTTTGATATATTATATTTGTTCGAATAGATTTTTTGAAACGATTATAAAATATCCAACAAAAATATTTTTAAAAGTCTCACATCATTTAGAAAAGTAAAAGTAAAAAGATGAATCAATCATATAAATAAGCAAATATGTTTTGAATGTTGAATTACAAGTCTTTTAGCTTGATATTCAACATCCAAATTATAAATTTTGTTTTTCTCAAATTTGTTTGTTGGACCAAATAATCAGGTGATAATAATTTAAAGATTTAGATTTAAAAGTAAAAAATAATACTTGATTTATGAAAAAACTCCATATAATCATCTGACATGAATAAATTCTAAAAATAAGTAAATATATGCAGACTACAAAATATATTTTCAACATTACAAAATTTAAACTGCATCGAATAAAAAACAATTGGGCATATTATTACAAATAGATTGATAACTATTATCAATACTATAAACTCAAATGATTATTAAAAACATTTAGTTTTTATTTAATATTCATCTTATTATAATTTATAGGCTCTAAATACAAAATTTAAAATTATATTTATATATAGATAATTTCAAATTGAATGTTTTAATAAAATACTAGATTTTCACAAATATATTTAAATATTTTTTATCGACAAGTATCAACTATTTAAATTATTACCATATAAATTTAATAAAATATATATTAATAAATAACAAAAATTAACCCGCATACAACACGGATAGGAATATAGTTTTATTTATTTTTGTTATTGGAAACCAAAAACCGATGAGTACTATACAAAATGTCAAACATAATTGTCGTCGTAATACATTTAGTTTCTACTTTTGTTACATTAGTGTGAACGTTCTTGTTATTGAAACTTTGTTTTTTTTTTGCAAAATCCAATGAAATTGTCAAATATTAGCTGAACAGACAAATGAATAGTCAGACAATTTTTGTCTAGCAAAGTCAAATAAGCTGCCCACGTGGAATTTATTTGATAGTCTGTTGGATTCATAGCCATCCCACGTGGCATTAAGACCCCACATTTACTATTATTACTCAAGATATGTTTTAAATATATCTTGAAAGCGATTTCAGCTTTAAGTGACATATATCAAATCTTTTTATATCTGATTTTGATTCAATAATTTGTCAACTTATTCAATCACAAAACACCATGTCGCAATTACGTTTTCTCTCTATACTCTTACTCTTCACTTCAAACTTCTTAATGATCCATGCTCTTACTTGTCGTCCTAACCAGATCCAAGCTCTAACACAGTTCAAGAACGAGTTTGAATCAGACGGTTGCAACCGTAGTGACTACTTTAATGGTGTCTTGTGCGATAACGTGACTGGTTTGGTCACAAAGCTACAAATCCCAAGTGGTTGTTTAACTGGAATTCTCAAACCAAACAGTAGCCTCTTTGGATTTCATCAGCTTCGTTACCTTAATCTATCTCACAACAACTTCACATCTTCTTCAATCCCTTCTGAGTTCAGCTATCTCAACAGATTAGAGGGTTTATCTCTTTCCTTTAATGGCTTCATTGGTCAAGTTCCATCGTCCATTAGTAACCTTTTCCATCTTACCCATTTAAACCTTTCTCATAACGAGCTTATTGGTAATTTCCCACTTGTGAGAAACCTTACAAAACTCTCTTTTCTAGATGTTTCTTACAATCAACTCTCAGGAACTATACCTTCTGATATACTTATCACTTTGCCTTTCTTATCTTATCTTGATTTGAAAAAGAATCAACTCACTGGTACTATTCAAGTTCCCAACTCTTCTTCTAGGCTTGTGTATCTCTCCCTCGGTCAAAACAAATTTGAAGGAAAAATCCTAAAGCCTATCTCAAACCTCATCAACCTCAACCATCTTGACATTTCTTCCTTAAACACAAGCTATCCAATTGACTTAAGCATCTTCTCTCCTCTCAAATCTTTGTTAGTACTTCATCTTTCTAGAAATAGGTTATTACCAGCCAGTCTAAATTCTTCAGACTTACCGTTGAGCTTAGAAAGCTTGGTTATGCCACGGTGTGACGTTATTGAGTTCCCAAACATCTTAAACACTCTTAAGAACCTGCAACATTTAGACATTTCCAGCAACAGAATCAAAGGGAAAATCCCTGAATGGCTATGGAAACTTCCTCAGCTTAGCCTTGTGAATCTTGTTAACAATTCTTTCACTGGTTTTGAAGGCTCTTCAGAAGTTTTTCTTAATTCATCAGTGCAGTTACTAGATTTTGCATATAACTCCATGACAGGAGAATTTCCTATTCCACCACCTAATATCGTCTACTTGTCAGCATGGAACAATAGTTTCACAGGGAACATACCTCTCTCAGTTTGCAACCGAAGCTCTCTCATTGTTCTTGATCTATCTTACAACAACTTCACCGGTTCAATTCCTCAATGTCTGAGTAATCTAAGGATAGTGAATCTCAGGAAGAACAACTTGGAAGGAAGTATACCTGACGAGTTCATTAGCGGCGCTTTGACACAAACGCTTGATGTTGGCTTCAATCAACTAACCGGGAAGCTTCCGAGATCGCTTATAAATTGCTCCTTTCTGAAGTTTCTAAGTGTTGACAACAACAAAATTGAAGACACGTTTCCTTTTTGGCTCAAGAGTCTACCCAATTTGCAGGTCTTTACTCTCCGATCAAACAGATTCTTTGGCCATCTCTCTCCTCCTGATCAAGGTCCTCTGGCGTTTCTTGAGCTGCGTATACTTGAGTTATCTGATAATAAATTTACTGGAAGCTTGTCACCAAGTTACTTCGTCAACTGGCAAGCATCATCAGCTAATACAAATGAAGATGGACGTATATATATGGGAGACTACAAGCATGCTTATTACATCTATGAGGATACTTTGGATTTACAATACAAAGGTCTATTCATGGAGCAAGGGAAAGTCCTTACTTCCTACAGTACCATTGATTTCTCTGGAAACAAACTTGAAGGACAAATTCATGAGTCGATAGGTCTCTTGAAGGCATTGATTGCACTCAACTTATCAAACAACGCCTTCACAGGCCACATTCCTCTGTCTTTAGCAAATGTTACAGAGCTCGAGTCACTAGATCTCTCAAGAAATCAACTATCTGGTAATATTCCTAGAGAACTCGGGAGGCTCTCGTTTTTGTCGTACATAAGTGTAGCTCATAATCAACTTAAAGGTGAAATACCACAAGGAACACAGTTTAGTGGACAAGCAGAATCATCATTTGAAGGGAATGTAGGTCTATGTGGTCTTCCTCTCCAAGGAAGTTGTTTTGCACCTCCAACACAAAAGCCTAAGGAAGAAGAAGATGAAGAAGAGGAAGGAGTGTTGAACTGGAAAGCAGTGGTTATAGGGTATGGGCCTGGATTGTTGCTTGGATTGGTAATAGCACATGTTATTGCTTCGTATAGACCGAAGTGGTATGTCAAGATAGTTGGTCCGGATCATAAGCGCAAAGAAGTAGACCCAGTTAGATTGTTTACGTCCCTAGATTCAAGATGGGACATAAGAGAAAGTGAGATGTAAATATAGTACATGTGTATATCTTGTTTTCTTTTAGTGATCTCTTGTTACATGATGTATGATATATGTTTTACTAGTTTCTGTAACTTTTGGTTCCCTTAATTAAGATTTCTATTTTGGCCGACATTGTACTGGAGGTTTTTTTTAAAAAAATTTGAATTTTCTAACTTTGTTAAAAACAATTGCAAAACTATAATTTTATAAGAGTGATTTATGTAATAAATTACTTTTTTGGAAAATAATTAGCAATATAGATACTTTTAGATGAGAGGTATTTTTTGCCAAAAATTTAACTAAAATTTGAGATTTGAAAATTTTGACACTTTTGATCTTGTGAAAGAGAAGCGAAAAACACATGATTTAATTATATGTAATTATAATAAGAGAAATTGAAATTATATTCCTTTTCTATAATTTAAAATGTATTTTAAACATCATCGTGGATAATGTTTTTTGAAACATTTTGACGGTGTTCTAACGATATATTTCCGTTGGAAATTTCCAACGAGTAACTGATGGATTCCGACGGATTTTAACAAATTAAAAACCGTCAAAACCCCGTCAAAAATCCGTTGGAAATTTCCAACGGAAATGTACCCGTCAGAAATGAGGGTGTTTTTTTGTAGTATACTTGACTGAAATTTTTCTAAAAATGGTTGATAATCAGCTGCTTCAATCTTGTTCAGGCAAGGACCCTTGTACATCACTTAGTTGAAAGACCAACATACTTGTATGATACAGACTATTACCATCCAAAAGTTACTGTGATTTTTCGTAGGCTGAGCTGAAACCCATAGGCTAAATAGAAGTTGTGTAGAACTTTCAACACAATAGGATAAAACATGAAGCAGTTGTGATACATTCACTGAATTTTTTTTTACCGACAATTAATTCACATATTAGAGCATGAACATCAAAGTATGTTAATTAGGGGTTTTTAAGTATTAAAAATAATATTTTCAGATTTTTTGTCGTTAAGAACCTTATATAAATTTTCACCTCCATTGAAGGATCCTAATTAGAGGTTCTTAAAAAAAAATTAATATTAAACACATTAAAAATATTAATTATACATATTAAAAAGACATTACAAATAATTATACATTAATATTAAACACATTTGAATTAATTATACATTAAAAGTGAATATTGGTGATGGTTAAAGAGAATTTATAGAGAATTTAAAGAGAATATTGGTGATGGTTAAAGAGAATTTAGAGAAAATTTAGAGAAAATTTAGAGAGAATATATATGGGAGAGTAGAGAGAATTTAGAAGAATATGGTAGAGTAGAGAAAATTTTTGGTTTTGTAATTTAGAAGAATATGAATGAAGAATCTTTTGTGACCTACAAGAAACATGACACAAAACATGCATACAAACATGACACAAAAACAAGACTCAAGACAGTACCCGTGCACAACTATTTTACAAGACACAAGATTACAACTATTTTACA
>OVAU01001620.1:0-14287 GCA_900406315.1 Biscutella laevigata subsp. laevigata
CATTAAAGTTTCAAAAGTGTCCCATAGTGTAAAACACTCTAAATTATATTTGACAGACCGACAAAAATATATTTTAGGGTGTTTTTGTTACATATAAATTCTAATCTCCATTTTTTTATACTCGAATTGACTCAAATTCGAAAGGCATCGAACCGAATCTCAACTCAAACTGAAAAGAAAATGAATGGTATTTTCACTTCAAAGAAGCAAAAGTTAATGGGCTAAGTTGAAGTGTCATCAAAACTAAAAAGAATAAATTGAGGACAAAAACAAGGGCCCATCAAGATATCTACTCGAAAATAGAACTGATGGCATCAACGTAAATAAGTATTGTATTACGGAGAGTGGATCGAATAGAATCGTGAAAACATCAAATTGGATTGAAAGGAAACCATAGAAATTTACCCTCGGGGATGGACGTGACTACCAAATCAAGCGACGGTGAGACGAGATCTGGATCTTCAAGCGAGCTCCAACGGACGGATCCCATGGAAACATCCACCGGAGTCGTCTCTTCTGTACTGGGGAAGCGCAAGGATCCCGGTGAAAGGGTAGGCGACCGAGAGAGTGTCAATGGCGATGAGGTGAAAGATGAGGAGGAGGAGGAGGAGGAGGACAGTGAATTTGAATGGGATAAGGATAGCTTCGACGGCCAAGAGTATCATTCCTCTGATTATGATAGGAGTTATCTAGAGGATAAGGAGAAAGAGAAGAGGATTCGGTTTTACCACCGCACGGTCATCGAATCCAAGGTATATCTCATACTTTTAATCTCTGCTCTAAATCTCCTTTAGTCTTTAATTAGGGTTTTTTTTTTGGTCTGAGTAAAGGGATTCTTTGAGAACACCGACGGTTTCCCCGTTACCAGGTCGGGTGGATATGATAGCGTAAAGGGTTTGGATAGGGATTTTAAGTATGGCATGACTATCCGTGAGTTCGTTATACAAATGGCAAAAGAATGTGTTGAAAAGTATAACAAAACAAAGAATAAGGATGTGAGATTCCATGAATTCGTGAGGGTGAATTACTTTGGAGGGGGAATGACTAAGTACTACATCACTTTTCTTGCTAGAGAGTCTGATTCTCCTGAAGATCCTTTAGTTGAGTATCAAGCTAAGGTTGGACGTCGTCAAGGCAAGACTTATCCCATCCTTTGCAGACCCAGTCCGGTATCTTTCTCCTCTCATACTCCGATTTCGTATTTCCATAATCTTTTTGTATTATTTTTCATGTTTAAATTGTGTATTCTAGAATTGTTAGATTAACACTTGTTTTTTGTTTCTCTCTGCCAATATGCAAGGTTAAGGTGATCGAAGAAAGCTGTTGATGAAGTTCTTTTTTTTTAGGGGTGTCCCACTCCCCATTACACGCACACTATGGTGCTCGAACCCGGGTGAAGGACGAAGGCAACAAGTGCCTTAACCAAAAACTAAAAGGTGATTATGAGCACTTGAAATAGTTAATGAATAATTTTCTCTACTAATTTGTTTTTTTTGTAATAGCAGTGGACGATTGTGATTGCACGGCTTACTCAAGCCATTCACAACCTTAGATCACCTAGTATCCAACATCACATGGAGTTGTTAACGGATGAGCTTTTAAGGTGCCTTAAACCGGACGATTCACACGAGCTTGAAATAGCAAACGTGAACATTGTTTTGAACCATGTTAAAAGAAAAAGAATTTTGAAGAAGCATATAGGAAATACACATCAATCGCTAAGAAAATATATTTAGTTCTGAGATTGGTTCAATTTTATTAAGTATTGATCTTAAATTTATTTTATATATACTTTAGGTTGGTTCTAGAGGAAATAGAATCAAAATGGCTTTTCAACAACACTTAGATGCAGAAGCAGCTTTCATTCAAGAAAAGCTAGACACATACCCTATGGCTTTGATATTAGAAACTGACCTTGACTTCCATGATTATGAGGTTATGACATTTAAAATTCAGTTTTTAAAGTATATAAGAAACTAACTTGCCTTTTTTTACATATAGAGAGACAGAATATATCATTTGACTTTTTTTTTTTTTTTACATATAGGGCTATAAAGTATGTTTCATGCTTTTCTGTTACTCCATAACCTAAAGTAGAATGATGTGTTGTTGAGCTATGTTTGGGATGTTTTTTTTCGGCAGATGATATATTCTGCCTCCCTATATGTAAAAAAAGGCAAGTTAGTTTCTTATATACTTTAAAAACTGAATTTTAAATGTCATAACCTCATAATCATGAAAGTCAAGGTCAGCTTCTAATATCAAAACCACAAGGTATGTGTCTAGCTTTTCTTGAATGAAAGCTGCTTCTACATCTGAGTGTTGTTGAAAAGCCATTTTGATTATATTCCCTCTAGAACCAACCTAAAGTATATATAAAATAAATTTAAGATCAATACTTAATAAAATTGTACCAATCTCAAAACTAAATATATTTTCTTAGCGATTGATGTGTATTTCCTACATGTTTCTTCAAAATTCTTTTTCTTTCAACATGGTTCAAAACAATGTTCAAGTTTGCTATTTCAAGCTTGTGTGAATCGTCCGGTTTGAGGCACCTTAAAAGCTCATCCGTAAACAACTCCATGTGATGTTGGATACCAGGTGATCTAAGGTTGTGAATGACTTGAGTAAGCCGTGCAATCACAATCGCCCGCTGCTATTACAAGAAAAACAAATTAGCAGAGAAAATTATTCATTAACTATTTCTCATAATCACCTTTTAGTTTTTGGTCTGTAACTTCACAAATAATGAATCCTTTGTAGTGTGATCTCGAATAAGGGAGTCCTCAATCAATGCCTAACAACTATACAATAAAACAGTCAAGATTATTGAGAAGCTTAGAAGCACGTGTGTAAAAACTTTTGATCAAACAATATCTTGTATTTTTTTTTTTAAGAAACTTACTTGTTGAAAAGTCGGTTCTTGTTTTGTGGATGTTTTTGAAGAGGAAGCTTCAGCTTTCTTTAACAAATCTGCTTGTTGTTTTAGTTGTGCTCTTTTGTTCCTACCACCAGCTCCGATTCCGGATCCTGTATTGCAAGTAATTGGATATGTTTTCGTCGTACCTGAACAAAATTTGGAAAACGGATACATCAATTCAAACGAGACCCAAAGGAATTAGGCATCAGAATAGTAGTCTAGGGTCGCAGTAAATGGTTACAAAGGAAATAGATTTACCATCGTAAGTCCAGTAGACCTCATGATCTGACAACTCCACTTTCAGATAAGTGACACATGTACTAAGCATACAACTTACCTCCTTCACCGGTACAGTGAAGCGAGTGTGAGAACAGACGACATAAAAATCCATTCGGGTTATATAAAAATTTCGGGTTGGGTTCGGTTTTGCATATTTAGGTTCGTGTTGGTTTTTGCCTTGTGAATGAAACCCCAAAAAAATTCGGATTGGTGGGGGACCCGAATAATTTTGGGGTTTTTTAAACGAAAGCCCGAATAATTTCGGGTTTTACCCGAAAACCCGATAAAAAAACCCGAAAACCTGATAAATTTCGGGTTTTTACCCGAAAACCCGATAAATTTTGGGTTTTTACCCGAAAACCCGATAAATTTCGAGTTTTTACCCGAAAACCCGATAAATTTCGGGTTTTTACCCGAAAACCCGATAAATTTCGGGTTTTTACCCGAAAACCCGATAAATTTCGAGTTTTTACCTGAAAACCTGAAAAGTCGAATACCCGAAATAAATTGTATTAGAAAACTATTAAAAAATACTTGAAATATTAATAAACCCGATAATATCGTGAAGTACAAAAACTAAACATAAAATTGAGAATAAAACATTTAAATCAAATTAAATATCTGAAATTTAAAATTGAACAATAAAATATATCAAAGTTTTTAAAAAACTTATTTTTCGGTTTTTCTCGGTTCGGTTATTTTTGGGGTTCGATTTTTTGCCCAGGCCTACTCCACAATATGATAGTTGAAAACGAACGCGATGAATACACTCAATTCGATTTATTAGAAGTCGATGAAAGAAGCTCTAATGCACAAGTTACGTATTCAACTAGTATGCCGGCATATAAATCTCGTAAATATGATGGCCAACCGAAATCAATTTTGAGATAGAATAAAACACGATCAACTAAAAGTGGATTTGGTGGAGCATCTATGGCAAAAATTCGGAAGTTGCTCTTAACTAACAAATTAATCGAACCCAACCCATACCGAACAAATTATATGTCTGATTTAGAACAAATTAATCGAATACCGAACCGAAACTGAAACCGATTCCAATGCAAATAATCTAAAATATCCGAAAATTGAATATACCGAATCAAAATTGAGTTTTTTCGTTATTTTAGTGTATTTCTACCAATTTTTTGTTTAAACCAAATCAAAACTGAATCGAAATAATCAAAACCAAATCAAAAAATTTTGGTTATTTTTGGTTGCTCTCGAAGTATCTGAAACCAATCGATTATACGTGGATTATACGTATTCAACAGATATGCCTTCAAATCTCATAAATATGATGGCCAATCGAAATCACGTTCGGAATCGAATAAAACATGATCAACTTAAAACGGACTTAGTCGAGAATATATGACAAAAATTAAGAACAAATTAATATCACCGTTTATTATGATTTTTTATGTTTTTATCTTGTGTGTTTAATATTAATGTTTAATTAATCTGTTTAATATTTGTATTATTTTTAATATTATTGTTTAATTTTTTTTGTTTATAAAAACTCCATGTTAAAAATTACCAATTGAGAAGCATTTTGAAAAATAAAAATAAATTAATGGGATTCTTAAGTAATAAATATTAATATAATATTACTAAGAACTTCCTTTTTTTTTTCAACATGTGGCCACAAGGGGGTCCCACTCCCAGATGTGGGCCACACGGGGGGCCCACTCCCCATACGCGCTCGCAAGCGCTCGAACCCGGGTGCAGGTGGACAACACAGCATCTTCAACCACTGGGCTAAATGCCACCTGCTACTAAGAACTTCATTTCAAGATTATGGAAATGGTCTAACCATAAATATCTTGATTTGTTATCGAGCTTTGTAATAACTTAGTAATAAAAGAAAAGTTATATGCTGTATTACGCATGACAATAATTGTATCTAACAGTAACAGAATTAACAACCATTAAGCTTTGTAATAATTACGGTTCACCGTAACGGACCCTCACAAGCTGTGAAAGATTAATAACCGTAAGCTTTAGTTAATTTTATCTTTAAAACGCCTCACATCTTGCAGAAGCTGATTCATCAACCTATCTTGTTCCTTATCTTTAGCTTCCGCACTTCCCTCGAAAGCCACCGTCGCCGCCTTTCTCCGACGTGACCTGTTACCACATATCTTATCCACCACGTCATCTATATCTCTCTTAAATACCCATTTGACCCAAAACCAATAATCTCCTCTGCTTTAAACTTTTTCTTTTCTTGTCAAATCGAACAAACACTAACTTTATTAAGCTATGGAGGTTCCAGTTATTAACATGATGATAAGTGATTTTGACGTGGGGATAAACTCGTTAAACGATCCGTCGTTTTTATCTCTAGCTTTTGCAGTCTCCGGCGTCGGAAAGTTGCATCAAGCTTATAGTTTATGGAAATGGAGCTATTTGTTACTAATTCCATTTTTTGCTACATTTACCACATTGATGACTAGAAGAATCAAGAGTTTAGTTCTTAGATTAAGAAACGTTGATGTGTCTCTACCTTCTCCAACTATTCTCTGTAATTACGATAGCGATTTCAATTCAGACGATGATGAAGACCAATATAGTAAAGATGAATCAGATGACAAAGAAGATGAATCGGTCTCTAGATGGAGTCAGGTCAATGAAGATTTTAACGTTAAAGGATCTCGTTATTACCTTGATGAAGAGGACGAGGGTATAAATGGTAATATTCCCTGGATGCGACGGTGCAATGGAAGCTTCGGAGACTTGTTATCCTGGTCAGATCTTGGTGAGCTTGGCTCTACCGGAGTCGTGAAACTATGGGACCATCTTGATATCAATGAAGAAGGATATAACGGTTGTAATGCGGTGGTGGCTGCTTTCTCCGGGAAATGCGACACTTCCTCATTGTCGCCGGCGATTTTTCTAGCGGCGGAGAAGAAAGGATTAGATTCCTTGGGAGTGAGTGCTTGGGACGTACGCGTTGGATTCGAGATGCCGACGTTGATTGCAGAGTGGAAGCAGCCAGAAGGAATGTTAAACGGGAAAATGATCAGGATCGACGCCGGTAACGTGGACAAAATCTACGTCGGGAATGACGTCGGCGATAAGGTTATAGTGGGCGATATGAGGATGTTTAACGGTGAACTGACGGAATCAGAGATTTTTAAAACGGTGAGACTCAGACGCCGTCATTGAGCTGACAGTTCCGTGAACGAGATGTGTTAATGACAAATGATTGGATAAATATTCATGCAAATGTATATATTTTTATGTAGCTTTAATTTTTGGAATAAAAAAGGAAAGAAATATTACAAAATTACAGGTACTATATACTATTATGAAACTAAATAAGTCTTATTATTATGTTATTCTATAAGAAATTCAATCTCTATGTTTTCGTGTATATCTATGTTTTCATGTTACTTATTGGAAGATAATTTCCTTTTTTTTTTGTTCGTTATTATAACTCTGAAAATGGAAACGTGTTATTTTAGTTGGAAATACATTAGGCGAAAGTTATTGGCGCAATAGAATTGACTTTTTGGTAAATAATCAAACAAACGTGTTAATTTGGTTGTAGATTATACGTTAGGCGAAATTTTTAAGTCACGTTACAAAATTTAACTTGGTTAAGATTTTCAGGCAAACACCTTGACTTCTCTTCTTAAACAGGAATTTAGTTATTTACATTTCGTCTTTTGTATATTTGATAAACAAATAATTATTTACTTTTTCTTTTCTTCGATAGAAAAAATTATTTTTGTAACAGAAATTAATTTTTTTTTTGTTGGATAGGAAGTTATATCGGCCTATCAAAACTTTGGGCCAGGCCAGAACTTGAAACCGAAGGTAATTAATTTTATAATTAGCCGACATGGTTATAGGAGTTGGTGTATGAAATGAATGAAAGAACGAGTTTTAATAGAGGCCCTCCATTGAACATTTGCAATCCAAAAAATGAAAAAAGATAAAACAAATGAGTCTGAGAAAGTTGACCAACTTGAATATTTGAAAGAAGCCTTCAATATTCAATATCACAAAATTGACAACCGACCAATCAAAAAACCAACAAGTTGATGCATTATAAATTTGTAATCACGTATTTTTTGGGTTTAGAATATCCAAACATGAATAAGAGAGGAGCCTCCAAATTCAAAGACTCTTTAGCACCACTTGAGTATGCAAAGATTATTTCCAAGATTTAGTCGTCGAGTTTGAAAACTTGTACATCATTGTAAACCTCCCCCAATTTAAGCATCAGACTCAGTTCTTGAATGTAATTCCTAAGACTATTTCCAATTTATTCACTAATTTGTTTTCACTTCATAGACACAAAAGTTCATTCTTTGATTTAAAGAACGTGTCTCATTAACAATAATTTTCTTTTTTTTAAAGATTCCTTTGCAAGTTGTTCGATATCTCCATCATTAACATATCCATGATCATTAATTCTTATCACTCTTTTCGTCGGCTTTCTAAATTTATCAATGATTAATACTACTTCAATACTTTGTGTAATTCAATACAACTAAGTGAAGAATTATCCTATATTTTAAGATTTTACATCATCTATAATTAATGGCCTGAAATTATTGTACTGATCTTTCATTTTAAATTGTATAAATATATCATGAAATTCACCAAGCCAATATTAAAACTGAAACCAAATATTACTGGTGGTTGAATCTTGAGATGAGAGAATCACTTTTTTTTTTCCCATCAGAGTTCAATTTCTGCTGAATACATTTATGTTTGGTCAAGAAATTTTATGGTCGAGTAATAAAGAGATGGACTTGAAATACTACCACGTTTCTGGTTCGATCCAAATACTGGTCGGAAGTACGTCTGTAGACACACATCTCCCTCGAGAGATTAGTCTAGATCCCTTTTACGAGTGTGAGATTTATTCAAGGTCTTTTTTTGTGCACATGGTCTAACAAAAGAATTACTATATATTAAAACTGATACTTGAATTTCAGAACACACAAATATAATAGAAAAATGTCATTATACTCCCAAAAAACGGGACGAAAAGACCTTCAAAGAAGAGACAAAATCAAAGGTCTCTCTCAGTGGTTCTAACTTCTAAGGCATCAATAATGGAAGACTCAAAAGGATGCATCACAGACAAGAGATAAGTTTTGTGTGGTCAAATCTTGAATATGCAACTTTCGACCTTAAGCCAGAGCTTAAGCAGGTAAACGAATCTCTATTCATTTGAAAGTTTCCTGTTTCACCACTGAGTCTCTGGTCAAAGCCAAACTTCAAAGGTTTTTTTGTCAACAAAGCACCAACGACTATTGCACAGTTTTAAAAGCTGCCCATACAAATCTTCTTCAAAACCTCCATAGACTCTTCTTCCTCTTTAAGCTTTGTCTGTATTCCAAACCAATAAAAAGTCAACTTGCCTGTCCCTATACCGTAAAAAGAAGGACCATCTTCAAAGTCTAAGAGACTTCGAATCCAATCTCTTCAAAAATGAAATCATAGTTCTGATACTTTTGAGATCTGGAGTTCGAAAGTAAACACAAGCTTGTAATCAGAACATCAATGAAGACTATCTCTGTGTTGGTCTTCTTCTTCTCCCTCATCGTGGTAGAAGCCAGGAGCACGAACCGGACAGGTCCTTGCGAACCATTTAACTGTGGAGTTTCCGACTTCCACTTTCCTTTCTTTAGCACAGACATGCCGTCTCATTGCGGTCTCTTCATGATGAATTGCAGCAGTTCGAAGATACAGCTTGAGAATAATGGGCAATGGTATAAACTTGAGAGCGTGTCTCAGGCCAACACGATAACCATCACGGATACAAGGCTTAACCAAAGCTTGGAAGCAGGAAACTGCAGTGAATTGTCAAGCTTCTCTCTTCCAGATTCACCATGGCTCAAGTTGACCACTTTGTACGAATGCAATAACAGTAGGAAGGATAGATTCAGTTATGAGAACTGCGGAGCAAACAGCTTCTACTACTCTGATCTGGGAGATGATCCAGGCTGTTTAGCCATCAAGACTCCAAAAAGCTGGCTGGTTCCTAGAAATAGGAGCCATTTTGATGTAAATGCTACCTTCTCTCTTTATCTAAAACTGCCTCCAGGCTGCCATCGCTGTCACAGGAATGGCGGAGAATGTAAGATGATCAAAGACAAGTATCGCTGCGTAGGAGCAATCAAAGGTATGATTGATATATGAAACATTACTTCACAAGCTCTGCTTGCAATAATCTGATTTCTGTCTCTTTTGTTACAGAACAAGAATTCTACCAACGAGAGAAGATAAAGCTAGGATTAGGTGAAAAGAGATGTTCTGTTTTGCAACTTCAGTTTCATCTTTCTCCACGAATATACACATTCTGAATTAATTTCCTCTCTATTTATGCAGGAATCGGAGGATCTATCATCTTGATAATCATCTTGGTGGCACTCTTTATCATTGTTCATAGAATTTGCAGAAGGAAAACTGGTTCGGAGCTCTCTAGAGACAACTCAAAGTCTGACGTTGAGGTTAGCCAAGTCTTCTTCAAGATACCAATCTTCTCATATAAAGAACTTCAAGAAGCCACAGACAATTTTAGTAAAGACAGATTGCTAGGAGATGGAGGCTTTGGAACTGTGTACTATGGTAAGATGATCATCAATGCTCTAACAACTACAGAAAAGCGAAATTTCTCTCTCTCTCTTAAGCTTAATCTTTACTTGCTTGTTGTGGTCTCAGGAAAAGTGCGTGATGGGCGAGAAGTTGCAGTAAAGCGTCTCTACGAGCACAATTACAGAAGACTTGAACAATTCATGAACGAAATAGAAATTCTCACACGTCTACATCATAAGAATCTAGTCTCCCTCTACGGATGCACTTCACGCCGCAGCCGAGAACTTCTCCTTGTCTATGAGTTTGTTCCAAGCGGCACAGTTGCAGACCATCTCCATGGTGAAGACACTCCACACCAAGGCTATTTAACATGGCCAATGCGGATGAGCATCGCCATAGAAACAGCTAGTGCTTTGGCTTACCTTCACGCTTCGGATATCATTCACCGTGATGTCAAGACTACAAACATTCTCCTTGACGGGAACTTCGGAGTCAAAGTAGCGGATTTCGGGCTATCGAGGCTGTGCCCGACTGATGTAACACATGTTTCAACTGGTCCTCAGGGTACTGCAGGATACGTGGATCCTGAGTATCATCGGTGCTATCATCTAACCGACAAGAGTGATGTGTATAGCTTCGGAGTGGTGCTCATCGAGCTGATATCATCGAAACCTGCTGTTGATATTAGTAGGTGTAAGGATGAGATCAATCTATCAAGCTTAGCTATAAACAAGATACAGAACCACTCGACACACGAGCTGATTGATCAGAATCTTGGATATGGAACGAACGAAGGAGTAAGAAGAATGACTACAATGGTTGCAGAGTTGGCTTTTCAGTGCTTGCAGCAAGATAATACAATGAGACCTACAATGGAACAAGTTGTGAAAGAGCTAAAGGAAATCCAGAATGAGGAGCAAAAATATCAAAACTACGATTACAAAGAGAAGAACTTAAGTACGCACCCTTCGCCACCGTATTGGGACGAGGCTTCACTGTTAAAGAATATGAAATTCCCTCGTTCACCGATCTCGGTGACTGATCAATGGACAAGTAAATCAACCACACCGAATACCAGCACCTACGAGTACCAGTAAAGTAAATCCACCAGGTATTAGTTTCCTTATCTTTGTGTCGATGGAAAGATATAAGATCAGGCACAGAGTTGAATGTACATAGTGACATAACTTGCAGTAGCAATCACCAAATTTATATCCAGTTTTGTCTATTATACTCAATATGTAATATTGACTAAAAAAGTATCTAAAAAAGAAGAAAAAAAATTGACTCCAAGGATTTTACAGTTACAGGACTCTACTCTAGTTCACAATCTCAACTATGCTGTAACTACTGATTTCTGGCCTTAATGTACATTGTTAATCACTGGCTGATCATACCACAAACTAGCTGCTGATAAAATCAGTACGAAGGCAAGACTCTAAAGGCCAACTCTCATACATGGCATTCATCAGCTGTCCGGTTCTTTCTTCAACAATCGCTTCAAGGCTAAACACTAAGCAGAAGATTCTATAACCTTGCGGTAGATGAAGAGGCAATATTGAAAAGAAAAAGGAATCGAATCTCTTTCTTTTTCTAAGTTTCAGCACCATCCTCTTACATCCAAATCATTTTCTACCACAAATCCAACAGTCAGCAATTTGCATGTAAAGTGAGAGACAGAATCTGCAATTTGCGTATAAAGTGAGAGACAGAGCACGACTTTGAGAATACCTAAAAGAATGTAGTTTTCAAAATCTTCGCTGATCATTAAAGCGGCCAAAAAGTATTTCTCGATAGGTTACACATTTGTTAGAACGACGAGAAAAAAGGTTACAACTTGAGGAAAAAAATTAATCGGAACATGGCGTTTTAGAAAGAAACAAAACCTATGAAGCATGTCTCGAGTCTGACAAAATTTATTTGCTTCCAAGAGGGATAGGGGAAGTGTTGATCTTATTAGATTGAGTTTGTGATTCTCTCAAACCAGAATCATTCTCTTTTTCTTCTTCTTCTCGTCGACTAACTAAACTCTGTCGTTCTTCTTCTCTTTTGTGATCCTCTGACTTATTAGTCTCTGGTGGTACTACTTGTCGGAAAAATCTAAGCATCATCTCATAGGTTGTAAATGTGATAACTGCTGATGGAGTTGTCCTTAGTAGATTGGTGGCACATCCACGGTAGAATCCCGGAATCCCTTCGCTTCTAAACACCTTCCTGACGCAATCAACGACTCCCAAATACTTAGTCTCGCCGTTTCTCATTTGCCCTTGTTCTTGAAGCTTGGCCCTTACTACCTGTGGATGTAACAGAAGCCCGTTTGAGAGTCAGGGACAGTTAGTTATGAGCCTAAACAGTGAGAGAGATGAAGAGGAGAGACCTCATGTGGGTAAGTCAAAAGAGAGGCGATCACTTTAGCGATTGAAGAGGCGACAGCAACCTTCCCAGAACTAAGATTCTCGACGGATGTATTATCTGAGAACTCAAACTAGCTATGATCAGAAACTGGTAGGGATTTAAGAACAGCAAATCCAAGATTGTTAACTAATTCTTTTAAGGTGAAATCATAATTTTACCCATGTTTGCCATGTATTGCTTGATCTTTTCATATGCTGGAAACTGGATAGCAACATGGCTCACTCCTGCCAAAGAAGGCAAAATGCCACTGTTCCAACAGAGGAGAAATAGTGATAATATTTAGCATAAACACAAAATGTCACAAAAGAAAAACTTACTGAATTTCTACTTTCATTTAAGATACCAACCTGTACAGCCCTCGCAGTCCTTCTTCATGACAAATTCTACTAAATGCAGACATAACGCTTTTGTAAGGTACCACATCTGGTCTAATTCCTTGCGTCTGAGAACACAGAAGAGTAAGCAAAATACAATATGCGAGAACACTCAAGAATGCATAGTAAAGCTTAAACCAAACGAAAGAGGACAAAACTTACCATTAATCTTGTCTTGACAACCCAAAGTGGATTAGTTGCAATAGATGTGGCAGCTCCCGCACCAGCAGCAGCTACCATGTTTGCCCCAATACTAAGCTTTCCCTCTATCAGGAAAAAATATGAACGGTTTAGAGACCGAATGACAGAGAGATTTGGTAAAGAAAAGAAAAAAGTATGCAAGTACTATAGACTGAGAACCAACCACTTGACTGCAGTACATCCTTTAGCTTCCCATAAACTGAGAAGTACACCTACGCAATACAAGGAAAGGCATAAAGATCTCCAATAACAGATGAATATCGAGTACAAGGGAACACGTATAACCGATCTCCAATAGCAGATCAATGGGCAAATCTACCGAAGGAAACAAAGATCCGCAGAGAAAAGTGGTGCTTACAGCCCAATTTGGGAGGAGAGCTATGATGGTTGGTGAAAGCCCTCGGTACAATCCTCTAAAACCTTCCTTCTTTACTATATCCTGTAGGCTTGTAATGATTACACTACCTGATATTTCAACAGTTAGCACCAATAAGCGTAGCTCCAGAGAGATAGAGATAGAGAGAGAGAGTCTTGATCACGCATGCAACAACTTCGACAGAAAACAAAACTCGCATACATAATCTCATACCAATACATCAGATCTACAGCTACATCTACTGTTTATCTTCTTAAGCAAATTAAGGTGAGCTCAGCGAAGAATTCTGTAGCAAAAATACCTCTTTGACCTGAGGCAGGAGTTTCCGGGAGACCAATAACCTGTAGTCTTGTTTTGATCACATCTAATGGGCAAACGAAAGTCGCCGCGATTGCCCCTGAAAGTCCCCAAATCAATCCACATGAACCCTTTAACGCGAATCAAAATAAGAAATTGAAACAGAAGAAAGAGAAATCGAACTAACCAGCGGTGGCTCCGGCGCCGGCGTTGCAAGCTGCTTCTCTAATGCTCCGGTAATCGAACGACGAGCCCCCATGTCCAATCATCTCCCTAGAAATCTCGAGAGATGAAAAATTCAACGGAATCTATCTCAAAATTGGAGAGGAGATCCACCAATTGATAAACTAAGCCGCGTGAATCGATGATTATATACACTTCATGTCGTTCTTGACATTGACCGGACCCGGAAATAAATTGAAGTTGTAGTATGGGGCGAGGCGAACGTGTGTGGACGGGTAAAAGTGTTAGCGGCCAAGTTCAACCACAGAGAAAGGTTTCGAGTTCTAAAGTTGTAAACCTTTGGAAAAAAAAAATCTAAAAGAAACTGCAGAGAGACAAAAATTGATCAGAGTTGGTTTTGTGTTGGCGTCACAAATCAACACACAAACCAAGACGAAAGTAGAACACTTTCGCCTCTCTGATAGATTTGTTGGTACCGAGATTCAGTACTCTTCCTTGGTTTTATCGTAAAAAAATAAAAGTCAGATGTATTTCTTTTATTGAAAACTGATTATTTCAAAACTAAATTAGTTAAAAATTCAATAAAGAATTTTATTTAATACTCTCTCTGTCCCATAATATAAAATTTTCTAGACAAATGCAATATTTTTAAGAAATTTGTTGTTTCTATAAAACAATCATTAA
>OVAU01001623.1:0-14285 GCA_900406315.1 Biscutella laevigata subsp. laevigata
TATATATATATATATATATATATATATATATATAAAAGGTTTATATCGAGGTATTGATGAAGAAATTGCTAACTAATAAAATTGTGAACGTTGTTTTAGTTAATTACTAAATCGAATCGTAGTGTAATAATGTGTAGTAAACAAATATTTTTAAATATTAACCTTTCCAATAATCACGAAATCCGACCGTACATGTATAAAAACCTAAAACAATACATGACAAATGAGAGAATAATATATCATTGTTTAAGGCATTTATACGATGTAATTAATGATTTACATCCAATTAACTTCCTTAATCATTGATAATACTTTGACAATGGTGGTGGTTGAGGAGATGTGTCTTGTTCGTTGAGTTTCACCTTAATGCCAAAAGTCTTGAAAATAGTAATGATACCCCATGATTGACATCAATTCCTTCTTACAAGTGAAATAGTTATGAGCCAACGTTGTTAAATCTCTTCCTGGGAAAAATATTAGTTAGATTTGTTCCTATTCGTTATTCGTTTTGATTCGAAAAATTATGATATTTGTAAGATTTTGGAGCATACCACATAATAAAATTATAGTAATAGTAAAAAACAAAATAAATTCATATACTCCCTCTGTTCCATTATATAAGATTTTTTAGGTGAATGCACATGTTTTAAGAATTTTATTTATTACACAAAATAATCATTAACAAGATAGTAATAATGATTTAAAAGAAAATAAAAATTTATTTACTATAATATAATTGGCTAGTCAACTCCACAATAAATNGGAGTATTATTTTTAGAAAAATCGATATCCAAAAATAATTATTTATAAATAAAGAATTTTTACTAAGAATACAATGTTTAGGAATAATAATAATAATCAATTAAAAATATTTAAATATAAATGCGTTTAATTAGATATAAATTTTTAAAATAAGAATAATTAGAAAAACTATTATTACCAAATGCCAGTAGAAAATCTTTGGAGCTAATATTTGCAACCAAAACAAATTATAAATAGTCAAAAATTTTAGGATATTCACTTGGGCTACCTGTAGCTTTCCAAAGATCGATGAAATCTTCCAACGCATAGTTCAAGTTTTTCTCGCAGCTGCTGATCACAGCATTTGCAGTTGCGTTTGATTTGTGTTTGGATTTGATTTGAGAGAGGAAAGTCAAGCTTGTTTTCACGAAAGTTTCAGCCGCAACCGCTAATGCTCGAATTAATTCGATGGGGTCATCGGTAGGAACGTGCTTTAGCGTTTTGCAGCATAGACTTGTGTTTGATTGAATAACGGTGCATATTCTTGCGACTGCTTTTGCGTGTGGTGCATAGACTTGTGTTTGGCTTGTGCAGCATTTGCGGTTGCGAGAAATATGAAGAGAGAAGCGAGTTTGAATGGATTTGGAGAGATCATGATTGTGTTTGCGGTGAATTGGATGGAAAGGAACGGATCCGGATTGGGAGGAAAAAAGATCAATTAGATTTAGTGAGAGAGATAGAATTTGTTTTTTTTTTTTTATGTTTTGTATATTTTTAGTTTGTCTATATTTGGAAGATATTAGTTAGCTTATGTTTGTTTTTCTGTTTCGTTGAGTACAAATAACATATCGTTGCGAGGGATTTGCGCCTTTTCAGGTCAAACAGTTTTATGGAATTAATATATATTAATCGAAAACTCATTTTATCTTGGTATCATTCACTGAATAAAGTTTTTTAAAAAATATTATATTTAACTTTTTGGATTTAAAATATTCAAATTTATATCGAATCTAAAATATCGTCACATATTAATTGAGAACCGTAAATTTAAGGAATGTGATATTCAGTTTCTGAGATTTTAAAATATTCAAATTTACATCAAACATAAAATATCAAAGTAAATTTAAGAAATATAATACTAAATTTTCGAAATTTAAATTACTTAGATCTCATAGATCTTATCTAAAGTATATCACAACAAACTAACTAGAGTTGTACCCGCGCAAAAGCGCGTGTTGATTTTTATTTCTTAACTAATATTAACAGTTTATATTTTAGATTATAAAAACAAAAATATAGAGTTTTAAATTATACATGATTTTTATTTTAAAATTTATTCAGAGAATTAAGTAATATCTAATTAGTTGGAATATTTTTGGAACTGGTATTAGAATTTAGATTTAGTGTAGGTAAATTAGTAAAAGAATGATGCTAAAATTTCAAGACAATACTGAAATTATTATATTGAAGAAAATTTTTTATAGAAGTTAAATCAAACTTAATACTTTTAAAAGAAAACTACATTGTACTTGTCGCAAGATGATATTTTTAAATTTGGCAGAATTTAGCTTATGATTAAAAATTAAAAATTAAAATCAAAATCAGTTTCATTTTTATTTCGTGCATACATTAACCTATAATTAATATGTTTAGCTTTTATTGGTATTAAGAATTTAAAATAAATATATGTGATGATATTTATAATGCAATAAATCTTAGATTTTAAAATATTGTTTGATTGTTTAGAGAAAATTAAGGTATCATGTTTAATTTATGTATATTTAAATATTTTTTTTCAATGATGTTTTTTAAAATTCGTGATATTTTATTGTAAATAACAAAGAATATTTTCTAGAGATACTTTGAAAAAATCATGATTATTATTGTAGAAAATAAAATTATCAGAATCAAATATTTTCCTAGTATAAAATCTACTTTAGTATAATAGATGTTACAAAACTATAAAATTTTAATTTTAATTTTCAAAAATATTTATTTAAAAATATTTAAAAATTAAATTTAAATTATATTCTTCTGTATGATTTTAATAATCGTGATTTTTTATATAATTTATCGTTTTTATTAAATTATTATATCTTTTAAAAATATTTTATTTTTTACGTTTGTATTTTAAATTTAATAATTAGACAAAAATTGAATATACTGAAAAAAGAATATTCTCCTAGATTTATTGCTTATATTTATCAATATTTTAAATTTTAAAAGTAAATTTAATATAGATTTTTAATATTTCTAACTTGATTACCTAGAGTTACTAACATATAGTTTTTAAATATTATTGTATTCAATTATTTACCTAGTCATTAATAAAATAGTTCATTGTGGTAGATAAACTCTACTTTAATATAATAGATTTATAAATCTTAATATTCTACTAGATATCACAACTAATAAACATTATTGTTTGAATATAATCATTCACTCGGAAACTAATATTTAAATAGATTTCAAATTTATATTTATATTTTTAGTTCAAAAAATATTTATTAACCAATATTCAATTTAAATAATAAATACAAATAATTATGATTAGAACAAATAACTCAAAAGTTAATCATACAAAATGTTATAGATATACAGAAATGTAATATTTCATCATAAACATGGCGTATATTATATTTTAACATTTCTGACGTATGTTACGGATTTGAAGTATTAAATAGAAAATTATATTAGTTTCAACATATTAAAAAAGAACAACAGGCTTCCATCTTTATATTTTAGTATTATTTCAGAAATAATTTCATGAATATAATTTTCAAATTATTAAAACTAGACTTATATGATTTTAAATTGAAATTTGGATATTTATCTAAAATAAATATAAGAAATTTAAATCTAGATATATTCGAATTTGTTATACAATAAATCCAAAAAATATAACAATAAATTGATATGGACTTATTATCCATAATAATTCTTATAAATAATATTTTTAATATAATTATAGTATCTTTTGCTTAGAATTAATGCCTCTATAATATTATTATATAAGTAAATTCATAAAATTAAACATTATTATCCATTTTGTTATCTTTGAAATATAAATAAAAGAACAAGATTTAAAATCCTAGTTTAAGGTTGTTTTACAAATTTCAACCAGATCATATAAAATAAAATATTTTCTTTGGAAAAGTTATTACAGAAATTCTAATTTTTTCGTCAAAAACTTCTAAATATTTTAATTGTAGTTCCAGCACCCTAAATTTTAAAACAACATTTTTTTCCAAAAATACCGTAATTTTGAAAAAAAAACAAGTTATTACAAATTTAGACGATTTCAAATCATATTCATTTTGGTGGGGCAAATAAATAATATTTTTAACAAAATTATTATATATAATATAATGTAAAATACATCTGTGCACGACACAATTATTAATTAAAATAATATTATAGATAAAAGTACCAAGTTGAAATTACTCACATTACATAGCCACTAAGAAAAAAGAAGCTTAACGGTTCAGAATAAGTAATAAGAAACTAAAAGGGAAAAAAAGAAAGAGGTGAATTACAGATAATGATGTAACTTAAATGATGTAAGATATTGCGATGAACCCACAAGCTTGTTTATCCTCCACACGAAATTGGACAATCTTCTTCGTGATGAGTAATGTTTTTAGGAAACCAACCATGTAACTACATTTCAATAGCTCCAATCCAACTCTCAAGTCTTAACCACCTCCTCAAATTTTTAGCCTTGAATCTCTTATACTGAACCGACGATAAGTAAAAAAGAAAAGGTGCTGCTACTACTAATGTCCTACTAGTACTCAGACTTCAGAATCATCGCTTTCTGAAGTTTTTTGATATGGAAAACACTATTTTCCATGTCGTAGTGCTTTATATTGGGTATTCAAAGTAGTGTCCACATATGCTCTCTTGCTTATGGCTACTACTTACATATTCAGAATCTTTGGATTTTCAGGCAACAGTTTGGTTACCTGTCTCGGTTTCAGTAGCTATCTTGTTTGGTGTCTCTGCAGCAAGGCTTATAGTGATTGGTTGCCATCCTGTTTGATGATGAGTAATCCATTTCTTTGTGGTCACTGTTATATTCAAGATCTGAAGTATCTCACCTAAAGTAAATTCTTTCAAGCATTCCTTTTTCATAACCTGTGCAGCTTCATACCTATATGGATAGAAAAGGATTTTACAACAATTCATAGATAAGGAAGTATAGATCATAAAGAAGACAAACTTTCTTACCTGCACTGACTTGCCATAATCGCCACTCTCCCAGAGGTTGAGGTTAGAAACTTACGTATTCTTTCCCAAGTTGGTTTTGGGTATTGTTTAGGGTTCCCCCCTAAAGGGTTTACACAGTTCCATAGACCTTCGTTTTTGCCTATGTAGAGCTTTAATTTTCCCACGTTATTCACCGTGATCATATGATGCTCTACTGCACTCTTTAATGCTTTCTTTAAGTCAGTTCCACGATGCTTTGGATCTCCATACTGAACGCAATCCGCGATATTAGGCTTGGTAGGCATAATTTTTTCTGTTTTCAAAATGTTTAGAGCATGTATGACAACGCCTATTAGGCCTTGGACATACTCTGATGGTGGTGGGCACTCTTGTGTTCCCCATAAACCATTGCTAGAACTAGATCCGGTAACCACTGGAGGCTGAGAAGGTGACAATACAGGAGTGGAAGAGTTGGTGTAGCCTGTGGTTGTAGTAGTATGGGTTGCTGGGGCATTACTACTCCGTGGAAGAGAACCTTTATTTGGACCGTTTATGCTAGGAGAAGATGACGACACCATCTTTGGTCTCAACTCTTGTCTAACTTGAGGATTGACATTAGGACGACTTTGAATTTGACTGGGGTATTGAGACACACTTAGATTGCTGATATCAGGTGCAGTTATCAGAGGTGGAGGTGGAAACCGAGGTCCGTCATTTCTCGGATGTACAGGACGGAAACCATTACCAACAGGAGGCTGCATATTCTCTGGGCGATAAGGACGGAAAACATTACCAACAGGAGGCTGCATATTCTCTGGACGATAAGGACGGAAAACATTACCATAAGGCGGCCGCATATTAGAAACACCTGGCCTAGCAGCATTGGGATAATAGTTGTGGGTATGGTTTGGGATGCTATTTCCATTATTCCAAGAAGGACCAGGGCTAGGGTAAGGTTGCCTAGGTGGAAAAGGACCCGGTCTAGGAGGACAACCGTACTGATTCTGAGGATTACTCATAACATTAACAGGGAAAGGACTAACATTGCTAGAGGGTACATTGGGAGCAGGGATGCTGGTGGAAACAGATGGCTCACTAGTTTTACTTAACTCATGGGGTTTCTTAATCAGCTTTCCTTGACTGTTTTCTTGCTGACGGTAGTTATTGTTAGACTTACTCTCCTGAATCTTTGGCATGGCGGGCTGATGGTTTGATGGTTTTGCAAGGAATTTAAACTTGACTTTGTTATCAATGGGTTGGCTTGAAGGAATACACTCCTGAGTTGATATCTCTTCACCAGAAGTTGGAGGTGTCGCATTAGCAATAAGTTGTAAGCTCTCGTTTCGTGAGAGAGAGCACCCCCCAGCTGATAGGCTTGTCCAAAGCCAAACTGTAGTTGCAGCATGAATAAGCGGCACTGATGCTTTGAGAGGTTGTGCTAAGAGAACATTGTAGCGTCTCATTCTTAATTGGTGAAGAGCATCGGAGAAGTCTCTGTCCCCTGAAATTAGCATAAAATTCGCAGGGGCTGGATTATCTAACGCCCAGCAAAACATACTTACTAAGATCTTCTTATCACTCGCATCTTTTGCTCCTGAAAACAATATCCAACACATAAAAACGATAAGGAAACACTTAAGCTACCAAAACCAACACACCTCAAAAAGAATTAAAGTCAACAAGAACAATAATGAAAAGAGACGTAAGGAGGCACGAATCAATGATTGAAAGCACTCGAAATAGGAGTAGATCCATAAACAGAAAGGGAGTAAGAAAACTCACCGGAGGGGACGTGATTGAGTGCAATTCCGGTGGAACTAAGAGCACACTGGATATTAGAAGGGATACGATTAGTATCACCAAAAGCAGAGATTGAAACTGGACCACAATAGTTCATCTTCTTAAGAGCCGAACTAATATTTTGAGCAATCCCATGAGCATCGACACCTTTAGGAACTTGACAATTCTCTATATCCCACCAAACTGCCGTCTTAGTATTCACATACTGCTGCTCAGCCATCTCAGCCGCCAACGGAGGAATCTTTCCGGTATTTACTTCCCCCGCCGTGTTCATCTCGCCAAAGAAAAAGGGTTTCAATTATTAACAACAACCAAAGAAATTTTATATAATATAATTCCACTGATTTGCGGTTTTACGGTTTTACCCCTGAAACACAAAAACGTAAAAGGGTAATTTCGGGAATTCATGAAATACCACGTTTTGATTGGTGGAGAGTCGTGGTTATTGCCTTGTTGGCAATACGGTGAGTGATGATACTGTGGTTAGTGGAAATTTACGAACACCTTAACGTTGACTTTTGACTTCAGCGAAGACTCTTCGTTTCCGTTAGATTTGTCGCGACGTTTACGTACTCGTTTATTTTTTCCAATTTGAAATTTAGATCCTATATTCGTTCCTATTATTAATTATTTATTGAGTGTATTTCTACTATATTTTTGTCCCTAATATTTCGCTGATAAAAAACGAAAGACCAACAGATTTCTATAGATATTTATATGTTAGATAATATTGATGCTTTCTATTATATTGCCACATAATGGAATAGATAGCATCTTTTTCCTTTTGAGTTTGAAAGGGAAAAGGAATATGGTTCCGCCATTATTATAATGGCGAGACAAGGTATCGACTCGCGAAAGGTGAGTTTTGTGTAGAAAGAAAGTAGACGAAATGCAATGAAGAATAATAGAAAAACGTAAGAAAGGGAATATAGAGATGTATATTACATTGACGTAATAGAGACGACATACAACTTAATAAGAAAAGCATCTAAAACAAATAATTTGTGTCGACATCTTCGTAGTTGGTTGCGTAATATTTTTTGGTAAAAACCAGTATCACTATTTTTTATAAATAATAAATAGGGAGTGAAGCATATTTGATTAATGATTTGACTACATTCTGGATTTAGTTGACATATTTCATGAGATTATATTATAACACCAATATAATTCAATTATTTGAAAAAAAAATATCGTTATTCATTTGGTAGCAATATTTCTGGTGAGGATTTGATTTCATGTAATGATTCCTCGTACGAGGTACAAGTGTTGCAATATTTGATTCGGTATGGTCTCGTATACTGCACAATGGTTGAAGAAAACTAAGATTGAAAAATCCATAGATTTGATTGAAGAAAACTTTTTGAAAATAAAACAAAGAGCATCTTTCATCTGTAATACAGTTTCGCTTTCCTTTTATTCCATCCTTAAAGGAGGAACTGGAGTACAAAACATATCCGAAAGATGATGAAAAACCACACAAAAGATCAAAATCCGAATACCATGCTAAAATTTCCTCAAACTGCCTTCTGTCACTGACAAAATGAGCGACAAGACAAGCTTTTTCAGGGTTATAATCCTTCTTCACACTCTTTAATTGAAAAGTTTTGCACTTCCTTTTCGCCAAACACCACGAACCGGCAAACCACCGGTTTGGTTCTGGTTACTATTGGAATTACCATTATTCAATTCTGGTTCAGGCTCATGGTTCGAGCTGTTAAGATCTAGTAATGACGCCATTGATCCATCACCAAGCCGTACTCTGTGAAACTTGGAGGTTTTCTTACGTTGCTGTTTGCTTCCGGTTGAAGTCTCCACTCCTGCTACTTTTGATTTGCCTTTGTCAGACCGGTATGCATCTTTATCTTTGGATATCGTCTCTGCTTCTTCTTCTTGATGATTCTGTGAGGATTGTAATCTCCTAACTGTCTCCATAAAGTTATCTGCTAATGCTTCTTTTGGATCGACAACCTTCACAGCTTTCCCTTTGTTTTTCTTTGACCCTCCACTCTCTTGAGCTTGAGACGAGCTCTGACCAGCAGACTGACCATTCTCCTTTGTATCATCTCTACTCATACTGGCGTTGTGGGTATCAATGAGTTCCTTCTGCCTTTTAGGGTCAGGACAGAGTCTAGCAAGTTCAATAACTAAGTGAGATAATCCGTAAGCTTTCACATAATCCAAGTAAGTTCTTGCATCAATTGAACCTTGACGATACTGTCCTGATACATCCTTGAACCCCATGAATAGATCTTCATCATGACCTAGTGCAGATCGCATTTTCTCAACCAATGATTTGTTGGCAGACTGTACATCTGGAAGGGGTTGGGTGTTTGAAGATCCCTGTGCAGTGGTGGTGGATGATGTCTTGTGATTTTGCACAACAGAAGAAACTGGAGGAAAATCTGAATGTGAAGGCTGAAGCGATATTTGATCAGATAGATTAGGGGCTGAGGATGAGTGAGGAATCCTATTCACACTACGAGAACCTTGTGGAACAGCAGAGTTAAGAGGTCTAGGCTGCGTAGATTGCGCATGGGACCTAGATTGGGCAGAAGAACTAGAGGGTTGTACAGGTGTGCGACCTATTGCTGGCCATCCCAAAGAAGAATTACCACCGCCACTTGTATTAGATGCTTGTGCAGCTGGGCCTTGGTTAATTACTGGCCATGCTTGAGAAGGACGAGCAGCAACTATAACTTTAGCAGTTCGATTTGTTTGACGCCTTAGACGAGCAGCCATGGTGTTTGTAGGCAAACTCTCCAAGTTCTGCCCAGTCCTCGGTTGACCAGAAAGAGGAGGAAAAGCAGATTCTCCAAGACGTGAAATACCACCAGAGCTGCCTGCAGCTTGAAGATACCGCGAAGAGGGTTCAATATCTGTAGTTGAAAGAGATGCCATAGGTTGAATAAGAGGATCATTATCGTTCTCAGAGAATCCAGGTGGTGCACTTGAAGGTGGAGGAGCAGGCTCTTGCCGAGAATACTCAGCCTCAGATAAACGAATTGCAGTATCATATTCATCATCACCAGGCTCACGGCGAAATGTTAATGTTCGAGCTCTTCCACGACGATTTTCTTGGTCATTTCCACGTCGGTATCGGAAACTCGTTGGTATCTGGAGCAGAACCATAATATTATATAAGCACTAAACGGGAAGATAACATACACCAAAAACAAAAAAACGGCAAGAGGGGTTGCATGCCTGTAATGCAGCACTTCGCTGAGACCGAGACATTTTACCCCCATGCTCGATAGTGTTATGCCTCTGAAAAAGCAAATACAAATACTTAGCAAAAGTCCATAGGGCAGAACTAAAAAACCACAAAATGAAATTCTGGAAATTGTTTACTTTCAACTCTGATTCGTTTTGGAAAACAATGAACTTCTTTGCAAGGCAGGAGTCGTCTTCACAGAGGAAATGGTCTCTGCGGAAGTGAATCTGTTGCAAAATGCAGAATGAGAACAGATGCAGCCAAGTTATCACCTTCAGCTATTAATGAAAAACGGTTGATGTTACCTCCAAGTCATCATAGTTTTTGTAGTATTCATACTGTCCTGGATGCAACCTATATTTGATATTGAAGCCAATGAAACCAATCAAGCTAAACAACCTCAAAACTAAGATATATTTACTAAACATAAACTGCAATTACCTTTCACATAAATAACAGGTGTAATGCTCGGTAGACATGTGAGTATATAATTCATTACCACCATAGAATGGATTCTTACAGAATTCACACATGGGATGTCCAGTAAAACCTCCCCTTTCACTCTCACTACCATCAACTTCAGAGTCACCAGTGTGTATATGTTGGGTAAGTTGTGCCCTATTATACAACTTTTGTTCACATATGAATACCTGTCCAAGTAAAGAGCAAGACAAATGTAAGAAATGAGCAAAATCTGGAAAAGAAATTAGCATACAAGCAGCACATATGAAGTTTTGGAGCTCCCACCTTACGTCCTTCGAGACATAAACTGCACATATGCAATTTGTGCTTATGATACAAATGACCCTTCAACTGTTCCACACTTTTGATCCGCAAACGATGCCTTGGTCCTCCTTCTCTTGGTTGATCTTCCGCCTTGTCACAAACAGTGCACGAGAGTCTACACATAGCTTTGATCATCCTGTATTGATCCAAGTCATCAAAGAAAGCCTGAGTGTCTTCATGGTACCAGAATCCTCCAACTCTACCTTCCTTTGGTGCTGCTGGGAAGGTCGAGAAGTCATTGATCGTCCTAGTGTAATCACCCAATGCCTGCAAAAAAAAAAAAAAAATCATGAAATCAGGAATAAGCATCAAGGGAAACGCTCATTATTCAACGGAACTAAGATAGAAGAGTAGAGAAATTTTTAAAAAGAAATCCTTCCAAATTTTAGATTATTGACGATATCTATCAGACGAAGAACAGTGCGGGCGATTTTGGCAAAAGAGCTGGATCAATCGAAGAACAAACGGTGATTATGAAGAGGAAACCCAAATAACCTTGGTTACGAAGACGACATGAGACTCAGTCTTGCAGATACAGCAGCGAGGATCACCGAGGACGAAACGGAGACGAACAACGCATGTAGAGCAAACTTCTCGGTGACCACAGGATCCGTAGGCAACCCATTCGAGATTGTCGGCGCAGACGGCACAGCTATCATCCATATCGCTTGATGAAATTGGGATTGTTTGGAATCGACAACAAAAGAGATGATAAGCAGAGAGAGAGAGATCTAGGGTTCAGAGGCAAAAAGGCAGAGATTGAAGAATATGAAAGGTCTACGAATCATCAAGGGACCAGTCAAACAAATGCCAATAAACCTTTGGGATAAAGTTAATAAAATACTTATATTAATTAGAATTATAAAAAAATCTCCGTTTAATTTTTTGACCTAAGGCCCATAAACAACTACTCAATAAAAGCCCAAACAATAACTTTTAGTAAATGAGTCCGGACCAATACGATGGTTTAGGGGCGGGCGATCGTTTCTTCATTTCGATTCAGATTATTTGGTTTTCGGGTGTTTTCTAAAAATATGTCCACTCGGTACAAAAATTTATATCAATATAGTTTAGGTTATTCTGGTTTGGAGTTTCTTTTAATTTTATAACTAGGGATTTTCCCGCGCTACGCGCGGCTATATTTACGAATTATTAGTTTAGAAATTTGTATTAAAGTAGGATTGAAAAATTTAAAATATTTACCATTATATTTGCTATTTAATTTGTATTATGATTTTGTTTTTATTGATGTAAATATTTTTAATAGATTTAGTCTTATTTTTTTCATTATTATTATTGCATGTATTCTAATATCTATAATTTATATTATGTATCCATGAAAAGATGATCTATTGTTGATGATTAACAAACCATAGAAAAACCTCAACGTGAGTGCTAAACTGCTAGATATGCACAAAACAAATGAGTCATTTACATGTACACATAAAAATCAGTTAGTATCATTGTGGCAAAATCATGATTGTTTTTCGTTCTCTTATAACAACATAGTTCATTCTCTATCTTTAGAGATAGACCGGTTAAACCATCAACAAACTAAGGAAATGGACAGAAAAAGAAACAATAGAAGAAGATGTGTTTTATCAATTTGCATGACTTCATTTTGGAAGGTAAAATTTTATATTGTGGAACAAAAGGAAGGTGAAATCTTATATTGTGGCAGAAAAATAAACTAAGGAAGGTGAAATCTCATATTGTGGAACAAAATTAAATTCTTAAGAAATACTATATTTTGGAACAGGGGAATATATTTTATCAATTTGCATGGCTTCAGTCATGGCTTTATTTTTTTAGTTAATATTAATTTTTTTATGGGAAAAAGTAACATATTTCAAGTGCACCAATGTCAACATTTACGTGAAATTAATATGTTTTTATATGAACTCCTCTTGACAATGTCATATATTGTGTTTAATTTGTTATATGATCAATATGTGTTTTTAGCAGGAGTGAGCGCAACGATCACAACGATGTAGGCAATAAGAAAACTAAGGAGACACCCAAAAATGATAGAAAAGGCCAAGAAGAGATCAAATCAACGCTTGAAGCCAACAAAGAAAAAATTCACATAATAAGATTTAGAGAAATGTCAATACTTGAAGCTTATGATCAAAAAAACATTTAGATTACAACCGCTGGCTCCTCTCTTGCTCCTTAGAGAGGCTCCCTAGAGAGACAATATCTAATGTTAAGTTCCAAGGCTATGACATTCCCAAAACACAATGATCGAGATCAGTAATACCAACTATCAAACTTGGTATGATACCAACTATCAAAATAAACTAACAAAACACACGCACATAGACCTTCTAGTACCCGCCATTATTAGGGTGTTTCATAAAGGTTTTTATTTTATTCCTACACCCAACTCACAAATAAAAGAGAAAACTACATAATAAATAAATATTTCTTATCGTTTTCATGGTGAAAATGAAAATTGATATGCATTGACCGGCCTTGCAGGGCTTGGCCCGATGATAAAGATGATTCTATGGAGTGACGGGCATTTTCCCATTTATCCTAATCAATAGAAACGACGAACTCTGACTTTTACCCTCAGCCTCTGTTTCTCATCTTGTTTTTGTTCCCTAAGCATACGTACTTATCTCAAATCTAGCAGAAGAACGCCATCCTAGGCCAAAGACATGTTGTGTTCTTCTTGCCAAGCTCGTATCTTGCAAACCAACGTGTCCAACATGGCTTTACCTAAAAGAAAAAACCAATCATTATAAGATGTGAATACAAAGGAGAATGTTTCCATCTAAGTTACTGTAGACATACCATGAATCTTGCTAACTATAATCCGAGCTTTCTCATCAGCTATCCTGAGATTTGAGTGTGCGCCTCTGCTTGCGCTCCTATTTTGCACTCCAATCTGGAGTTAATGAGTTGTGATGTATCATAGTGAGAAATATGAATTACCCGAATATAATCTTCTAGCAAGCTCTCTCCCTCGCAAGCTGACATTTCTAGCTCGGTCCAATATATCTTTCCTACTAAAAGCGTCTTCTTTAGCCTTGGCTAGCTGGTTATCAGTATCTTGCAATCATATAGTAGGCTCAACATTTCCAAAATCAGTCAGGGACATGATCCTCACACAAGCAGATTCCAGGTTTATCTCTACATGAGCACGAGCATATATCTCCTCAAGCTCATATTGCTTCTTGAACCTAAGTTCCTTCATTCAGCTCGCTTTTAGCTTATCAAGCCTATCCACTTACACCTTGGCCTTTCATGAGTTTTACATGAAAATTTAGTAAGTAGTACGTAGTTGATCTTCAGAGCATAGGAAAGTTCATCAATGCACTATTTAAAAATATACCTGCTCAATCAAACCAAGTGCAAGGCACCTGGGAAAGTGACCTCATCTACAAAAGTTGGAATGATCAAAAAACTCCGTCCCTTCCTCAAGAGCATCATAAGATTCCACAGGTCGATTAGTTGTGTAGCCAACTCTTGAAGCTATATAAAAAAATATAGAACATAGATTGATTAATGAATCTTGGGATTCTAGCAT
>OVAU01001624.1:0-14282 GCA_900406315.1 Biscutella laevigata subsp. laevigata
CATTTTAGATAGGAAATCAATTTCTATTTTTGCGTTTTATTCAAATTTGAAAAAAATTCTTGATAAAAATTTTGCATAATTGCACTAGAAAACATAATTAAATTTTTATGTATTTACAAATCGGAGCCTAAATATATTTATAATAATTACTAAAACTTCATTTCTTCTTGTTTGACTTATGTAAACAAAGCATGTCCATTAGGCGCCTATTGCCCTCTTGCCAAGCTTAATACATCAACAGGAGTTTGTGAACCGTAAGTTGCTAATTCTCTAGATTAGTTTACTAATTAACCTAAATGAAAAATCGTTTACTATGTTTATGTCATTGCAGATATAATTACCAGATGCCTCCAGGAAGAATAAACCATACATGTGGTTCTGCAGATAGTTGGGTTGATGCTGAGAGTGGTGGTGATATGTTTTGTTCACCAGGTTCTTATTGCCCAACCACTATCAAAAAGATCACTTGTAGTAGTGGGTATTGATTCTTCTTATCTCACAACTTCTTGTTACTTTTCTAACAAGTCTTATCTATGTGAAATGTTTAATGTTTGTTAATGTATTATTCAGACATTACTGCAGACAAGGTTCTACTTCACAAAAACGTAAGTTTAAAAAACCAGAGAAAATACTATGATCCAGTTCAGGGTACACGTTCGGTTTCCGTTTAGATCTATTCGGATTTTGGCTTATCGGGTTCATGATTAGAGAATTTATTCGGGTCAGGTTCGGTTTGGATCCTTTCAAATTTGAGTTGTGTTCAGGTGTATGATCCTCATGCGTTGGTTCGATTCATGTATTTTCAACGGAAAATACTTAAAAATACTTCAAATACTAATAACCTGAAAATATCACAAAAATAAACATAAAATTGACAATAAGATAGAAAATATCTAAAATATCTAAAAAATAATATTAAAAGTTAAAAATATTCAAACTTTAAACATAAATATTGGATATTTGAGTTTAAGTTTGTATTTTTCGAATACTACTTCTGGTTCAGTTCAGGTTTTACCCGATTTGAAATATCTCGCATTTAGGATCCGTTCGAGTTTTACCCGAATCTGAAATATCTCACAATGTAGAATCTATCAACGTATTTTCATATTTTAATTCAAATTCAAGTTTGTATTTTTCGGGTCAAGTTTGAGTTCTGGTTTTTTTCTCAGACCCTTTAAATACACATATAGAATAAAACTGAAGTTGGTGACCAATTCTCTTGTTTGTTTATGATTGTTCTCAGCCTGTTTCAAGCTTGCAACTTGCAATCCGAATACTGCAAATCAAAATATTCATGCATATGGAGTCATCTTAATCGTAAGTTGTGTTTTGTCATCAAATTGTAAAGTCGTAAGTTCAAAAGAACAAAAGTCTTACAGTTTCTTTATTGTATACGTAGGCGTCACTAACTCTCCTGATGATTCTGGTTTATAACTGTTCTGATCAAGTTCTTGCCACTCGAGAAAAAAGACAAGCGAAGTCAAGAGAAGCTGCAGCTAAACACGCCAAAGAAACAACACAAGCTCGTGAAAGATGGAAAAATGCAAAAGATGGAACAAACACCAACAAATTAGGATTATCTGCACAATTATCTCAAACATTTTCTCGCATGAGATCTAAGAAAGAACCTGAGAAAGCTGGAAAAAAGAAAAAGGGTTTGAATTTGACCAATATGGTGAAATCAATGGATGATAATTCGAATAACCACGAAGGGTTTAATGTTGGAGGTAAGCTAGGGAAGAAGCCACAAGCTCCAAAGGGTAAAGAGTTACATACTAAAAGTCAGATCTTTAAGTATGCATATGGTCAAATTGAGAAGGAGAAAGCTATGGAGGAAAACAACAAAAATTTGACATTCTCTGGGGTTATTTCGATGGCGACTGATACTGAGATTAGGACTAGACCTGTTATAGAGATTGCTTTTAAGGATCTAACACTTACATTGAAGGGTAAACATAGGCATATATTGAGATCTGTTACTGGAAAGATCTCGCCGGGTCGTGTTTCAGCGGTCATGGGTCCATCAGGAGCTGGGAAAACTACATTTCTTTCTGCCTTGGCAGGAAAAATAAGTAGTGGATGTACAAGAACTGGTTTAATCCTTGTAAATGGTAAAAATGAATCTATAAACTCATACAAGAAGATTACTGGGTTTGTGCCTCAAGATGATGTTGTCCATGGAGATCTTACCGTTGAGGAAAACCTTCGGTTTAGCGCAAGATGCAGGTAAGCCACAGCTCTCACTCCGAGAAGATTACGACTCCTAGGGCGGATGTTCGGAAACATGTTCGAGTTTTAGTTCAAATTCATTCGATTTTCGGTTTCGAGTTGATGCTGAGAGGATCAATTGAAGTACTTTTATTTTTTTGGGTAGGGTTTGGTTTGGGTCCTTGCGTGTTTGGGTCGGGATCAGAGTACCCAAATACTTTCGGATCCTCTCAACTTCGGTACGGATTTTTCAACTGAAAATACTAAGAATACTATAAATATTAATAAAAACCCGAAAATATTAAACCATATTCATTACAAATATCACAAAAATAAATAAAATAAACATAAAATTGAGAATACAACATAAAAGTATATTAATATATGATAAATTAATTTTAAACACTAAACTATACTAAACATAAAAAATAATAAATATTGTATATTTTTAGGCTAATGTTTTGATTTTTCGGATACTACTTCGGATTTCAGTTTATGTTTGGGTTTTACCCAGATCCGAAATACCTCTCACGTAGAATTCATTCGGATAATTTCATATTTTTTTGTCAGATTCGGATTTCCAATTTAGTTTTTTTGGTCAGCCAAAAGTCTTAGAACTTTTTACTTATCAACGAAAAGAAGTTGCATATATATGATATTATGTTTTGACATGCAGATTAAGCGCTGAGATGTCAAAAGCCGACAAAGTGTTAATCATTGAAAGAGTGATTGAAAGCTTAGGACTACAACATGTAAGAGATTCGTTGGTCGGTACGGTAGAAAAAAGAGGAATCTCTGGTGGGCAAAGGAAACGAGTGAACGTTGGTGTAGAAATGGTCATGGAACCTTCTCTGTTGATATTGGATGAACCCACAACAGGTTTAGATAGTGCATCTTCACAGTTACTTCTTAGAGCACTTCGACGTGAAGCACTTGAAGGTGTTAACATTAGTATGGTCGTCCATCAACCTAAGTACGTTATCTCCATATCATCAGTTACATTATTCTTTTTGTTTCACCACTACAAGAAAACAGTGCAATTTCCGATGTCTAAATATTCATCGGAAAAATACAAACGACAATATTATGTCGGAAATCTGTCAGCGCATTCTGACGGTTTTTTAGATTACTTAACGTCTCATATTATGTCGGTATTTCGTTAGAATTTCGTCAACAATGTCGTTGGAGATTCTAGACGTAATTATGACGCTTCCTTGTATGTCGAAAAAGTCGTCGTATTTCAACGGATTTCCGATGAAATTGACACATCTCCAATACATTGAAAGCCCATCGAAAATTTCCGATGAATATGATTCTGTCGAAAAGGACGTCAGAAATTCGACATGTTTTCTTGTAGTGTATATAAATAACTAAAGAACTAACTTCTTTGTCTTTTGGTCAGTTATACAATGTACAGCATGTTCGATGACATGATAATACTAGCAAAAGGTGGCCTTACCGTATACCATGGACCAGTCAAGAAAATCGAAGAATATTTCGCTGAAATAGGAATCACAGTCCCGGATCGTGTAAATCCTCCTGATCATTACATAGATATTCTTGAAGGCATAGTGAAACCAGTTGGTGATATAACTGTAGAACAACTTCCTGTGAGATGGATGTTGTATAATGGTTATCCAGTGCCTCATGATATGTTGAAGCTTTGTGAAGGACTTCCTTCATCATCTGGATCAACTCAAGAAGAGATTCAAGATCCGTTACAGCCCAATTTCTCTGAAATTCAAGATAATTCGAATAGAGTAACTCCTAGTATAGGTCGACAATTCAGATATTTTCTTGGAAGGTAATGGTTTCTCTAGACAAATCTTCGGTTGCTAGTTTTCATATGTACACTTAAACTATTAGTCTGTTTATGTCTCAGGGTTGGAAAACAACGACTTAGAGAAGCAAGATTACAAGCGCTAGATTTCCTAATATTGTTAGTTGCAGGAGCTTGTTTAGGAACTCTTGCCAAAGTGAACGATGAGACCATTGGTTCACTTGGTTACACATACACGATTATAGCAGTCTGTAAGTTTTAAAATCTCTATAAACGAAAATCCACATGGGTGGTCCTATTCGGGTTCGGGTAAGATCCATTCGGGTTCGGATAGGATCCATTCGATTTCAGGTTTTCAGGTTTATGCTTAGAGGATTCATTTGAGTTATATTACTTTTTTGTTTGGGTTCAGTTCGGATTTCAGATCGGGTCAAGGGTACCAAAATATTTTGGGATCTTTCTGGATTCGGGTCGGGTTCGAATATTTTTAACAAAAAAAATACTTAAAGTACTTGAAATACTAATAAATCCTAAATTTAACTATTTTCAGAAAACAACAAAATACAAAAAATAACATAAACATAAACCTGAAAATAAAACATGAGAAATATATTAAATATCTAAAAATTTAATATTAAATATTAAAAAGTATATCAAATATATTAAAATAATAATAAATATTAAATAATAAGGCATAAAGTCATATCTTTTGGGTACTATTCTCCGGTTCGGTTCAGACTTTTACTCGGATTCGAAATAGCACCCCTGTATATAGGATCTGTTAGAGTGTTTTCATATTTTAATTTGGATTCAGGTAAGTATTGTTCGGGTACGGGTTTGGATTTTTTGCCTAGCCCTTTATTCCACATTGCTTAGACCATTAGTTAACTAAACTTACATTTTGTCTTTTTGTAGCTCTTTTGTGTAAGATTTCAGCTTTGAGATCGTTTTCAGTAGATAAACTACAATATTGGAGAGAAAGTGCAGCTGGAATCAGCAGTTTAGCACATTTTATGGCCAAAGACACATTGGACCATTTAAACACAATTTTGAAACCTTTAGTGTACTTGTCCATGTTCTACTTCTTCAACAACCCAAGATCTAGTTTCGAAGACAACTACATTGTACTAGTATGTTTGGTCTACTGCGTAACCGGCATGGCTTACATATTTGCCATATTGTACAGTGCTAGTGCAGCCCAATTGGTTAGTCCTCTCCCTTTCTCATAACTCATAAAAGCTTCACAAGGTTCAATGTAACTCAAATGGTAACCTTTTGTGGTTCTTGTTCTTGCAGTTGTCGGTGTTAGTACCAGTTGTTACGACTCTCATTGCGAATCAAGATAGAGATAGCATGTCTCTTAAGTATCTAGGCAGCTTCTGCTACCCAAAATGGACACTTGAAGCTTTTGTCCTTTCAAGTGCTCAAAGGTACTTAACTTTTTAACTTTTGTTCATAACACTATCAGTTTCTAAATTTGTATGTTGAGTATTTTGTGTGGTTTAGGTACTCTGGAGTTTGGGTGGTGACTAGATGCAGCTCGTTGTCTCTAAACGGATATGATCTTAGTGATTGGGTCTTATGTCTCATTGTTCTTGTTCTCATGGGACTAATATGCCGATTTATAGCTTATTTCTGCATGATTACTTATAAGAAGAAATAATATGTACTACCCTTGATTAAAAGTGTACATTTTTGTATAAATCTTGTAACAAAATTGTATTTTTTTGCTACATTATTATAAACGATTTATATAATTAGTTTTTAGAATTAGCAAAGATTCTAGAATATATATATCATATTTGGAAAAAAAACCTGAATACTTGGCCGATTTAAAGCACGAACTCTATCTTGTACCATTTAAATCACATATTTTATTTTCTTTATATTTTAATCACAAACAACACGACGTTAATTAAATAGAGTTAAATCTCACCGTTAATTGAAACAATGTCATTTTGAAAAACGACAAAAAATCCAAAACTTTCAAATTTCGGCCATTTTAACCAACAAAAAATTTATTTACTTTACAATTTTAATCATAAACTTTCGTTGACCGAACAAAATTAGAAACAGGTTAACGATCAGTTTTTCGACTCGGAAGAGGTTCATTGAATCAATGATAAATATTTTTGTAGCTCTTTTTTGGTTTTGTTATCCATACAAAAAGAATATCTATCATTGATTCAATGAACCTCTTGTCCTATGTTTTCTTCTTTACATGTTGTTCTTTATATGTTTCCAACTTAGAGAGTATATATATATATATACAATAAAAAACAAAAGAGTTGCATGTACACAATTAATAAAAGGTATAAGAATCCAACTTAGTCCAGGAATGGGCAGTCACTGTTTTTGCCCGACCAAAAACAACTTCAGAAAAAACACGGACACAACACAAACATAACAGATAGATTGGTAGAGACTAGATAGGGACAGTTTTAGAAGAAAGAACTGGTGTAAGAATGAGGATCTCGTATATCAGTTGAAGGAAACATATTTGTGAGTCCTTAGGGTGATGAACCTTAATCAATGATACTTGTTCGCTTCTTATAAATGGACCCTCCTACGTTGGCATCTCTCCATCTTTGTACCCTTTCAAGAGACCATAAGCCTTTCATGACTCTTTATCTCTTTCTTGTGAACCTCATTTTTTCTGTCTACCTTTACTATGTTATCTCTTTTTGGTCAACTTTCTGGACCACAAGGTCGTCCCAATAACCAAATAACCTCATTAAAGAGAATCTCACTACGAAAACGAGGATTCGAAGCGCTCCTAGATGGTGGATAGTGCTACAATTGGATAACCACTAGCTTAACGATGTTTCCCACCTTTACTACGTTATCTAAGGGCTCTTTTTTGTCGACAACAATTTATAACTTGTAGGTTCGGACCCTGATGATAACACAGTAACTGCACTAACACAACCAAGACTCTTCTATCACTGAACAGTTGCCCTCGTATTTTAATGAGGTCATGTCAAAACATATAATGAGGAGCTCTGATATTTCTACTTCCGCATGTACATATAAATACGTCGTACTTCTCATCCAAAATCATATTCTTTCATCACAACTATCTATCTCTCTCTATACTAAAAATGAAGAACAAGTTCATAAAATCATACCAAAAGAAACTGAAAATGATGAAAAGCAAAGTCATAATACCATGTATGTCTTGCTGCGAGAGAATTTGCAGGGAATGCAACGAGGCTGCGGTGATAGTACCAAAAGATGTCCCCAAGGGACACTTGGTTGTCTATGTAGGTGAGGAGTACAAGAGGTTTGTGATAAAGATAAGTTTTCTTAAACACTCACTCTTCCAAGCATTGCTGGATCAAGCACAGGATGCTTACGGCTTCAATGCTGACTCCAGACTATGGATTCCATGCCATGAGAACACCTTCCTCGATGTTATCCGCAGCGCTGGTGCTCTCCAGCATCAGAAGAACTGCTTATGTATCTAGGAAGGTTCTTGTACAGAGTCATTCAGAATATTCATTGATTTTTCGGGCTCCACCTTTACAAAAGAATGTACTACTTTTGTATTAAATGTGTCACTAAATTAAGCTCACATGAGTATACACTGTAGTTGTATCGTGCTTCCTCTTTCACAGCTCACAAGTGATCCTAGGTGCCAATATACATCAAATTGTTCGCAATCATACTAATCAACTGTAATTCTAAAACCATAGGAACCTAAGTGGCACAGAGATGTAGCCACTGCCATTGAGCACCGAAGCCAAGGTTTGTTCCTTCCTAACCAAAACCTCATCCTACAGATGCACAAGTTATTATCATCTCAGCCCATCGACCAAATTCCTATTTCTCTTCTCCCACTCCTACCTTTTTCTTGATCTTCTTTACACCTTGCTGCTAAGTAGGACACTAACCAAGCCGACATGAAGTAAACTTCTAGGGAAGATTGAACCAGAATCCATCTGAAGAAAGACCCACAGAGAATAGCTTCGAGACACTTAAGTTGCAGAGCATGATGCATCAGAAGAGAAATCAAATAGAGACCTGCTTTCACTATCTCTCTTCCCCTTCTCCTTATATCCACAATGGCAACAAAAACATTAACAGCTAATATCAAACCGAGGAGCGTGTCAAGTAGAAACCAAGCGAACAAGAAACAAGAAAATCTCCTTCTCGAAACCTCGGGTCCATGGAGGCATAACAGTGAAAGGCATCAACTTTAACCTAACAAAGAGCCTGAAAAAAGAGTACTGATCTTCGACTTCTCTGAAAAACCACAACCCGAGAAGCTGTGTAAGTGCATCTCTCACTGCCCATCTCATCAAAATGAATCCTGTAACTCACTTAAACCCCAACAACACATGCCACTTACTAATAATGGTCGGGTTTGTTATGGAGGTTTCCATTCCATATAAGGAAATTTGAGAAAAAGGTTTGATTCACACTTGTAATGAGAAAAAAATGTTCATTTGCGAACTTACAATGAGTTTTAGATTAGAGACAAACAGAAATTACTTCACAGACAACAATCATTGAGTAAATTATTGAGACATTTAAAGAAACAAACTTTATGGTAAAAAAGAGAAGAAAAAACAGAGGATTTACTCTGTTAACATATTGGAATGGGAGCACCGTTCCACTCGTTGAGACATTCCATCATCGGATCAATGATTTTTCCTTCGCATATAGCTGTGAAAACTTTGTCAAACTCTTCTCCTGGTGAAGTTACGTTCTCTCCGGTCAAAAGCTGTGTTCCAAGCTCTTCCCTCACAAATCTGTACAGTGGATATGATCGACATTCCTTGATCCGGTTAGGAATAGCTGATGTTCCATTATCATAAGCTGTTCTGGTTGCTTCAACTTCTTTAGGAAGCACCGTCTTTAGCTCTTCCTCGAAAGCCCCGATCTTTTGGAAGATTGAAGTCGATGCATTCTTCTCGCTCTCACCGTTGATCAAAGCGTGATCTACGATAACTTGTCGCAGTTTCTGAATCAGTGGGTAAGTGGCACTGCAAGGATCGTCAGCGTAGGTGTAGACTTGTTCACGATCTACGACTTTGAGTAAATCAATCTCGCAGAAGCGAGACGGGTGAAGCTCTCCATTGAGTCCAGTAGTTAGCACTTTCTTGGCAACCAGAGAGACTGTGTTTTTCACAGTCTGTTTCAGATTCTCCTCTAAATGTCTGAGATCCACAGCTTGGCAAATGGCGACGAGGAATGTAGTGGACATGAGTTTCAGAATGTCCACAGCTTCAGAGGTTTTGCGAGATGAGATTAGTCCCAAAGAATTCACGTCTTGGTTGTGTTGCTCTGCGGATTGAACGTGGGTAGTCACTGGATTGGCCAAGTATTGAAGCTCTGAGCAGTAAGAAGCCATTGCGATCTCAGCTCCTTTGAATCCGTAATCTAAGCTTGGATTCCTAGATGCGGTTAGATTCGAAGGAAGGCCATTGTTGTAGAAATCATTGACAAGCTCTGAGAATTGGGCGAACATGAGTTTTCCAATAGCTGCAATAGCTAGACGAGTGTTGTCCATTGAAACTCCGATTGGTGTTCCTTGGAAGTTTCCGCCATGAATCGCCTTGTTTCTAGAGACATCGATCAATGGATTGTCGTTGACGGAGTTGATTTCACGCTCGATCGATTTTGTTGCATAGCGGATAACTTCGATTTGAGGTCCTAGCCATTGAGGAGATGTGCGAAGAGCATAACGGTCTTGTTTTGGCTTTTGTAACGGATCCATCTTATGGAGTTCCTGAGCTAACTTCATGTAAGAGCTTCCGTCGAGTATATGCTCCATTATCGCCGCCGCTTCAATCTGACCGGGATGATGCTTAAGTCTATGAGTCAAATGGTCGGTGAACTCAGGCTTTCCGCTCATCACCTCCGCGAAAACTGCTGATAAAATCTCCGCCAAAACAGATAGAACATTCGTTTCAAATAGTACCATCGACGCCATTCCAGATCCGACCGCCGTGCCGTTGACGAGAGCTAGACCTTCTTTTGGCTGCAAATCAAAGAATCCAGAATTGATTCCAGCCATTTTGAAGGCTTCATCCGCGGTTAAGGCTTCGCCGTTGGGACCAGTGGCTTTGGAATTGGGACGTCCAGTAAGAAGCCCGGCAATGTATGAGAGAGGAACGAGATCTCCAGAGGCGGTGATCGTGCCACGAAGAGGGAGAGAAGGAGTGATGTTGTTGTTTAGGAAACCGGTAATGGCCTCGAGAATCTCGAAGCGGATACCAGAATAACCTTGAAGGAGAGTATTGATCCGTACAAGCATGGCGGCTCTCGTGGGGGAGTGCGGCAAAGTGTGACATGTTTCCTTCGTGTTGCCGAATATTCCGGCGTTGAGGAATCTGCAAATGGACAAACATTCCAATTAAGTGTGGATTAGTTGTTAATTTATTCATTAGATTGAAATTTTCTAATTTCTATTACACCAACCAAATCCCCAAAATAATTATACACTTATCTATTTGATACATGTCCATTAAACTTAAAAAATTAAAACAATTAGAATTTAGAGAATTTTTTTAATCACAAAATTTTCTCCCACACGATTAAATTTAAATAAAATCTAAATTTTACTTTAAAATGAAATTTATACACTGTTTTTATATGAGTTATGTTGACAACAAAAATATCAATTCTTTTTTTCCTCCACAAAAATCTCCACCGCAATCTCTAACTTCCCCACTATAATTATATATCGATTTTGTATAGTTTAATTGGTTTAAAAAGTTATTATATATTTTTTGTTTTATCAAGAGTAACAGTGCATGCCAAAAAATTTATCCAAAAACATATATCAATTCTTTTTTCTTTCAAAAAATTCTTTCATCTCTAACTTCTCAACAATAATTATATATATTTTCTATTATACAAATATTTAAAAAATTATTATGTATATTTTTTGGAATATTAGCCGCGCATAGCACGAGCCAGAATACTAGTAAAATATAAACCAAAATAAATACAAGTAAAACCTTAATGAGTTAATAGTGTTGGTAATGATACATTAAAGAAAAAAATTATAATATAAATAGATTAAAAATTAAATATGAAATAAAAATATTAATTTATCAAATATTAATTTATAGAAATTATTCAATGTATATAATTCTGAAAAAATATTCTAGAGTTTAAAATAAAATCCTTCTATGAAAATTCTGACCCGGACCCACATATCTCCCATGCAACGTCACAAGACTCATAACCTTAAGTTCTAAGTTGTTTTCCGTAATTAATCTTTTCCAATTTATTATGTTTAATATAATTAACTTATATAGAAAATGCTCAATAATTGTAAAATTCAGTATATTAGAAAAATAAAAAAAAAATCTGGAAAACGAAAATTAACACACAAAAAAATGCAAACATTTCTATTTTCTTTTCATACATATAAAGAAAGATAAATGCATCCAAAAAATATCTACCACGTAACTACCAATTTTTTTTTAATTCATTATAATTTGAAGGAACAAAATTAAAGAAAAAAAATGAGAAGTATAAATACCTAATAAGCTCTTTCTGAAGAGCGACACCGTTTTTAGTTCTCCGATGAGAAGTAGCACCAAAACCAGTAGTAACACCATAACTATCAGTACCTTTATTCATACTCTCCATTACCCAATCACTACTCGCTTTCACTCCTTCTCTCGCCGTCTCCGATAACTCCACTTTCACACCATTTCCAATCGTCGATATCGCCGCCACTTGTCCAATCGTCAAAGTCTCTCCTCCAAGATTCACCACTGGTCTTCTAAACTCCTCCACCATCTTCTTCACTTCATCTAAATGACTTCCTTTCATTTGCTCCGCCGCAGCTCCCCAGTTTAATGGATCCGCTGCGTTTATCACCTTTGTTTTGTTCTCTCCGCCGCATAATGTTGCGTTGAGTCCTCCGTTAATCTTGTGTGCAGCTCCGTTAATCTCCATTTGAATTTTTCTAATTAAGGGAGAGTTTTTTTAGGTTTTGTGTGTTAAGGAATTTTGATTTGTTCCTGAGAGAAATTAGAGGAATGAAGGTTGGTTTAAATAAGATGCTAGTGTTTATGGTTGGTAAGCTTAAGAGAACTATATTTTTTATTTTTATATAATGATAATTTTAAATAAAGGAAATTTAGTGAGAAAGAAATAGTTGGTTGAGAATTAATTATCACCGTTAGATGGAGAGAGTTAGTGATTTTAGTGGTGGAGATTATATTTCGTGGATTTGGTTTTAGTCGTAAAAAAAACATTTTTTTTTTAACGCGGTGGTGATTTTAAGTGTTCTCGTCAACGTCACGGTGGTAAAAGTGGTCGTGGCTGGTGGCTGACGTCGCGGTTGGTGAGACTGTGAGATTTTTTTTTTTTCTTTTTTGGATAAAAGAGTGGTTTTTTTCTGGGAGTAGGTGTAACGTATGAACGTAATTCAATTAACGTCCCCACTGTTTAATTATTCTAAATTTGTTTTTTATATATTTTTTGGTCATTTTGGATATAATTACAACTTTTTTATCCATAATTTTGATGACTTTTTGTTTTCATTTCAATTATTGTATTGTGTCTTTGTGTGCTTTTTGATTTGAATTACCGAAATATAATGTTATATTTACACTTTAATTTTGTTCACTTTGACATGTGCATATTTTATAATTATACTTCATAAATATGCATTTACATTTTTTTATACTAATGGGATAACTGGAAAAAAAAAATTCTAGGTATAAAAATATACTAATCAGTAGGTGAAAACTTAAAAGTAAAAACTAAAAAATATTATAAAAATTAAGAAGATATTCATTAAATATTGACATATATTACGATACAGATGTACATGTTTAGTTTATTTTGTAAATGTGTATAGATTTTGTGGTAAATGAGTAAATAGTGCAAACTATAATAATCACGAGATAATAAGTTCCCAATAGGAGCCGAGTGACGCAACACGCCGTTTGTATGACAAACACTATGTCACAAATATAATTAACCTCCATTTATCAATTTTGGAAAATACAAAAATATACACAACTATAAAATACCACAAATATAAACTAAACTTTTTAATCCTTTCCAAAACTCTAAGAAAGATAAACCTTAGACCCTAAATATTAAAACATGAACCAAAAATATTAAGCACAAATCTAAATATTTAAATTTATAAATTATTTAAAATATTTGTGTTAACTGTGATACTTTATGTCAAAAGTAATGTTATTTTAGGTCTTTTAAGGCCCTTTTTGAGATAACAAAATGGCCATTTTTTGAAAATATAATAATGGTTTTATTTTAATTTTGTAAACACTTTGCATTTTGTTTCCTTTAATTAAAATTTATCAATCAATAGTTTTTTTTGTTAAAGATTTTCATTAGATAATAAAAAGGTTCATACAGAAGTTGTTTACAAGTCCAGTGGGTCTTATAGAGAAATGAAAGCAGTGAGGCCAAGGCCCAAAAGGCCAAAAACCCTAGCTGCAGACACTTTAGATGACGCCGCCGCCGACGACGAGAGGGAGGGGAACCGCCGCCGCGGCGAAAAACCACCGTAGCCTAGCTTCGGATCAGCACCGAATCTAATACCGGCGTTGGCCTCCATGCCCGAAAGACCCTAAGCCGCATGTCGATGGAGAACAAGAGGCTCCGCACCACCACCGTAAACACCTCCTCCACCGCAAGGTCGCGAAGCGGGACCCAATCCGGGCGAACTCACGGGAAGAAGAAAGCTTACCTGGGGGAGACAGATCCGCAAGGCCGAGAGAGAACCATGACGGAGAGCTCGCTGGCCACGACCACGCCATCACGACTAGGCAAGATCCGGCAAGGAAAAATCCAAGCAGCAGTGAAAGAGATCTAGGTCATATCTCCTCCGAGGGTCCCCAACGGACGCCGGAGAGGGGACGACATCCACCGACGACAGCGCGTGAAGCACGGCGAGCCACGCCTGAGGAGCCGCCGGCCACCGAGAAGGACCAGAAGACAAGCGCCAAGTAGGTGAAGGGAGGATCTGCAAGTGGCGGCTCACCTTCACCTCCGAGACCAAGACGCGATCTGGAAGGGGAGGGGGAGGAGGAGAAGACGGTGGTGTACGAGACGGACCAGCCGACGGCGGTTTTGGTGATCTCCGCCGCTCTTCACTCTCGCCGGAAAACGCCGCCGGAAACCCGCCGAAAATCTTCTAAAGAGAGAGAGGTTAAGAGAGAGTTCGAGCGAGGTGCCTCTTATCAATCAATAGTTATTGTAGATAAATCTCATTAATTGTCAAACCAAAGCATGGAAGTAAATGGACCCATCAATCTTATATAATAAAGTTGGGTTTGCATCTAAGAAAGCT
>OVAU01001625.1:2333-14280 GCA_900406315.1 Biscutella laevigata subsp. laevigata
AGCTAGAAGTTTGAAAACATAAAACTGTTTACGGGGACACGATCTTTTCTTCACTACTACTTCTTTCTTCAAGAGAGTTGTATAGGAACTTCAAACTTCTTACAAGGCTTGTTGTGTAGAAAACTTAGAGCTTCCATTTATGAGATTAAGGTCTTAGCATGTAGCTAGAAGGGTCTTCAAAAATCTTGTTGAACTTGAGATAGCTTCACCAAACCGTAGAGGGAGAACAACATCCTTGCTTGGCTCATATTACTGTCTCGATTTTGTTGTGACCGAGGGAAAATCTAGCCATCCGACGGAGAAGAGAACCATGGGAGGGAGAAGAGAACCTGGGGAGGGTGGGAGTCGGTGGATGAGGAAGCTCGAGCAATGTGTGAAGATCTTCTTTTATCAACAGAAAGCGAGCATAATTACTCTTCTCCGTCAACTTCAATCCGGATAGAGAGGTTAGTAGATAGATAAGAGAGAAGAACTTATGAAGGAGCTAAGAAGAGAGAAGAAATTATGAAGGAGCTAAGAGACAGATCTCATCAAAGTTGTTCATCATAGATATTCAAGCATTGCATAGTATAGAAAAAAACGTTACCAAAAAGTACTGACTTTCTCACACATTATAAAACCAAAAGACAGATCTCATCAAAGTTGTTCATCATAGATATTCAAATCCATTCTTGCAGTTTCCGAAACTCATGTAAGCAGACTTCTTGCCAGATGCTCCCGAGCTGTTGCTAGTGCTTGAGTTAATGTCTGCAATTCCAATTTGTAAACAATGGATTCAGTGAAGCTAAATGAAAACCAAAGGAAGATGTAATAGTGGCAGAGTCATCACCTGTTCAGAGAGTGAAGCACCACCACCTTCTGCGCTCTGCATTGCTACTTTCCCCGCGATGACATTCGGGTCCGTTTCAAGAACCACCCTGCGATGACATAAGCCATTATCAAAACAATTGCTAAATGCTAAATATTCCATTGACAAGCACAGAAAAGCTCAGCAACTCTTAACATGCTTAAAGACTTTTATATAATGTTTGTGCAGGGCTAAAAATATTAGAATGTGCATACCCTTGATCGACCATTTCATCGAGGCACAGAAAGATGAGATCCATGTTCTCAAGGGCTTCCATCTTTTCTACATTGTTCCTGGTGAAGAAAAGCAGATGTGAGATCGTTGATATATAAAGAAGGGAATCTTCGATTCTTAAGACGATTATATACCTCAGAAGAAGTGCAACAGCATCGTAAAAGCCTTGAAGAACGGAAGATAAGATGAGCTCGTTTTCATCTTCACCTCCAGTAACAAAAAAGTGAAGGTCCTGGGCGAACTTATAGACAATAATATTACTGTCCAACAATGTGATCTCAGCTGCACATAGCACACATCTATAACTATAAGCAATTTAAAATACACACGGCCCATTAAGTAAAACTGTGTAGGTGAATAATGTGTGTGGTCATACCTTCTGTGCGAGCATTGGTCTTAGAGGTCTTTGAGAATACATATTTTTCAAAGGTTAACTTGGCAGCATTAGTTGTCCAGTCATCCGAGTAATACTTGACAGCCACACGCTTTCCTTCAGAATCTAGAAGAAGAATGTTCTTTACCACAGGACATGAATCCTATTCAATGTAAAATGGACAGTCAGTATTCAAGTTCCAAAACAGAAGCGAAGATGGGAATCAATAAAAGATCAAGAATGATCAAACTCCTACAAAACTATATCAGCTACTCAGCATCTATGGCTCAACAAAAGTGCGATGCATATATAGGCTAAGAATATTTTGCAACAAGCTTACATAAACTTGTTACAGTGATCAAAAGAACAAAAATAAAAGTAAACGTGTATATTGGCAAGTTAGCAGATAGTAGAATATAAATGTACAGAGCCCAAACTTCCCTACTACCACACTCCAAAGCATTACATGAGTGTGACATATCATTGAGCACTACATTATTATGGATTATATTATGGATATTGATTGGAATGATATGGAAACTAGGGATAAACTGATAGACATACACATAAAAGATATGCTTCCTTACAGAATACACTACCCAATGCGAGATAAAGCATATGCACTTACATGAGTCCGGTGAATTCCTGACATTGTTGTTAAGGTGTACCTGTAATAGAGTCAAACAAGCTGTTATCGCCATTACAAACACATCCAGACATTTTGAGCAATTAACCAAGCACATTTTTTATTTGAACAACTAGCTAAGATCTTCAATTAAACAACCCATATTCATTTAAAACATTCATTCCAGTCATTTTTATGGTAAAAAGTCATAAACGACATCTATAGCCAAACATCCTAAAATCTAAACTTAGTTATTCCACCACATTTGTGTATGATAAGCTCAAACTCACAAACCAAAATGTTGATTTTGGCTAGTTAGGGCACACAACAAAATAACGCAAGATGCTGTGAATAGTCCTCAGGAGAAAACAGCTACAGAAAGTGACCCATTTCGGGCAGAGATCGGGCACACAGAGAAATTGAGACTAACATGATGTAATAAATAAACAAACAAAGAATCACCAAAGTTTGAATCCATACATATATCCTTAATCAAATTTGCATACAAAAGAAGAAAATCCCTAGTTTCTTCGGAGAATCACACATCCAATCACAAAACTGTGCAGATCTCTGCAATGTACTTATACCCAACACCGAAAACGTAAGAAATTTCTCCAACTAAGCTGACCTGATAACAAAACCTTGAACTACGACTGAAGATCACAAAAAGTAATGGAGACAAAATCCAAGGATCAGAGACTAACACACAGACGTTAATCAGAATAAAAGATCGAAGAAGAAGTAATGGAGGATTCAAGAAAGAGTATTTCGGAATCAGATTCAAATCCTAGAACCGTATGCTCGGAAGATCAGAAATCGGAATACCTTGAGAGAGCAAATTCCTCTCGAAATTGGATACTATACTGAACGGTGAAACGTTAGCTTCGTCGTTTCAGTCTTGTTTCAAGTTTGGTGGTCAAATTATTCGGATCCTAGATCTGATTTGGGATTTTGATATGACCGGTCCGTTATGAAAATTTATCATATCCGGGTTGGTTCGGTCGGTCCAATTCCTTAGAATTTCGGTCCGCTAAAACTTTTTATATCAACTGCGCGGCGTTTCTTACGTTTGAGTACTACGTGCCGTTTGGGTTTTGTGGATTTTCTCAAAAACTACCAGGTGTCAAAGGAAATGTTCTCTTTGTCCTCTCTGGAGAATAAAGTATAAATATAACTTTTTTGGTCCAACGCAGCAAAAAGTCTTCTCCTTCTCTTTCCCATTGCGTCCTTCTAAGGCTCAAAACGATTACCATGGCAGCATTTCTCGCGAGACGCCTTATTGTTAACCGATCGAATTGTATCTACGTTTCTAGGGCTTTCTCCTCCAACGCTCCTATCAAAGCAACTCTCTTTCCTGGCGATGGAATTGGTCCTGAGATCGCTGAATCTGTCAAACAGGTCCTTTCTTATAATATGCTTTATTCCTTATTCGCTAATGTGTGTATTTGTTGATTTGAATTTACCATGCGTGATTGGAAATGTTTGACCTTTGTGATGATGACCCAGGTGTTTACTGCAGCTGACGTGGCCATTGATTGGGAAGAACATTATGTTAGCACTGAAATAGATCCTAGAACCAAGAGTTTCTTGACGTGGGAAAGTCTTCAATCTGTACTTAAGAACAAGGTTGGTTTGAAAGGACCAATGGCAACGCCGATTGGAAAGGGTCACCGTTCTTTGAACCTTACTCTTAGGAAAGAGCTGAATTTGTATGCCAATGTTAGGCCTTGCTACAGCCTTCCCGGTTACAAAACTCGTTATGATGACGTTGATCTCGTTACAATTCGTGAAAACACAGAAGGAGAGTATAGTGGGCTTGAACACCAGGTTAGACTGTTGCTCTGTCATTTGAATAAATATGTATCTCGTATCCTTTTAAGAACCATGCTTATTATTTGTCATTTGGAATTGCTAGGTTGTTAAGGGTGTGGTGGAAAGTCTTAAAATTATCACCCGTAAGGCCAGTATGAGAGTTGCGGAGTATGCCTTTCTCTACGCCAAGACTAATGGAAGGAAGAAAGTTTCTGCAATTCATAAAGCCAACATTATGCAGAAAACTGATGGTCTTTTCCTCCAGGTCTGATCATTTTGCAACTCATAATACATTAACACTTCTCAATTAGGGGAATTGTCCTTTTTTGTTAATCTTTTTATCTGAAACAAGGCTTCATTTGCTTCCTTTATTTCAGTGCTGTGATGAGGTTGCTGCAAAGTATCCTGAGATAGAATACGAGAAGGTTGTTATTGACAATTGCTGTATGATGGTAAGCTAACATGCCCTTTGTTCTGAATTTTTTAAATGTCAATCTCATGGTCAATTAAGTTACTGGATGGGGTAATCTTGCTGATTCTAGAGTTTAGGTTTCTCAGAAACTCGTACTAGAGTCTGATTTTCGACAATTAGGGAACAAAGTTCATTCTTGTATTGTGAAATATGTGATTGATAATCTTGGTTCCGGCAGCTTGTGAAAAATCCAGCCCTTTTTGATGTCTTGGTGATGCCAAATCTCTACGGAGATATTATCAGTGATCTGTGTGCTGGATTGGTTGGAGGATTAGGACTGACTCCAAGGTAACATTTGCTCTTTTATCTCTCAGAATATTGTCTAGTATGAAAATGAGGCAAATTATCTTAAGCTCTTACTATGTTTTGCTGCAGCTGTAATATCGGGGAGGATGGTATCGCCCTTGCTGAAGCTGTTCACGGCTCTGCACCTGATATTGCTGGAAAGGTTAGTCCTCGAAGTAGAATCATTCTCAGATGCTATCATCATCCCAAAACAGTATAATGCATTGTTGTTATTGTCAAAGTAATACGATTTAGACAATGCACTACATATTTTGACCACTTCAAGTGAACTTAACCTGACTGTTACCCTAAACCAAGTATAAGCTGCTCCTAAGAGAATATCATTCATCACCATCTTCTCTGCATTTTCTTGGTAGAATATTCAGATGCTTAGAATTAAGGTTAACGAGTCTAATATACATCATGGTCAAACAAACTAAAGAGTGGTTTTATATAATATCAAACCAGTTCTCAAAATCAGAACTTCATTCAACTGTTATAGCTAATCATCCGTAATGTTTGTTCCTTTTTTGTTGGTGTTGTACAGAACATGGCGAATCCGACAGCTTTGCTTCTGAGTGGAGTGATGATGTTACGACACCTGAAACTCAATGAACAAGCAGAGAATATACACAGTGCCATCATCAACACAATAGCCGAGGGAAAGTATAGAACCGCTGATCTTGGAGGTTCCACAACCACAACAGATTTCACAAAAGCCATCTGCGATCGCCTCTAGTTTCACACATGACACACCCTAAATTTCTAATTCTTTTTATACTCTTTACTCATTTAGTCCAGAAGATTCTTCTGGCTTCTCACGTGTTTTTTCCTCTCTTTGATCATCTTCCTATGAGAAGAAACAAAGCTGCCATTGGCTTTTCTCATTGTTTTGTTCTTGTTTACATTTTTGAGTTCTTGCACAGCTATTTACTTCTGCCTTAAGGAGTAAGATTCATAACACAGGAAGGTTATAGATCTTTGAATAATTTATCAAAAGGTTTAATTTTGTTAACACCTTTACATTTTTTTGTTTCTGGCCTGAATGGTTTCACAACTCTGAATATTTTTAAAAAATCAAACTGAATCCGGAAAAAATCAACTGACTCAAGTCATGTGCCAATAATGAAAACAAAAACTTGTTTTTTTTTTTTTTTTTTGTCAACTGTGAAAACAAAAACTTGTTTATATATGAATTAAATAAACAGCAGAATCTAGCTTTGGTCGGTTTTTAAGCTAACTATTATAAAACACACACTCCAGCCTCCACTGGCAAACATCACTTAAACGCAGCTCTAAATCTCTTCACTTTTCACTTCTTGAAATTCCTTCAGATCATCCATGGCTTCCTCTGATTTCGATGGTATCATCTTGGGTATGGGAAACCCACTTCTCGACGTCTCTGCCATCGTCGACCAAGAGTTTCTCAACAAGTAATTTGTATTGTTTTGTTTTCGGATCTGGTTTGTTTGTTTGCCGAACATATTCTTATGCGTTCTCTGACTCTTTGTAATGATTTTGCTCTTGAATCGTTACAGATACGATATCAAGTTGAACAATGCGATTCTCGCAGAGGACAAACATTTGCCTATGTAAGGATCACTTTTCTTTATCCTCTTAAGATTTTCTGCCTTTGATTACGCTGCAGTCAAATACTCCGGCATAGCTTGCATTTGAAATTCAATGGTGTAAAGACTCTTGATTAGTCTTTACTCTTCAAATTTGTTTTGTAATTTATGTTGAGATGTACTTTTAAGGTACGATGAAATGAGCAACAAGTTCAATGTCGAATACATTGCTGGAGGTACTTCTTCTTTTACACTATTCGAAATCTGGTGTTTACTCTTTACATACGGTGGCAAGATTTTGATCTCTTCTCGATTCGAGTTCTACCCAAAACTCAATCAAAGTGGCCCAGGTAAAGGATAATTACTCCTCATTCTCGTACTTGTCTCAAAGTTAGTACTTCTTTGCTTAACTAATGGTATCTTTGATTACTGCAGTGGATGCTTCAAATTCCTGGGGCAACTAGTTACATGGGATCCATTGGGAAAAACAAATACGGAGAGGCAATGAAGAAGGATGCTACAGCAGCTGGTGTCAATGTGAGTGTGCTTTTAGTTGGTGTCTGGTTCTGCTTTAAGTCTAGAGCTTCAATGTGAGTGTTCTATATCCAGGTTCACTATTACGAAGATGAGTCAACACCCACAGGAACTTGCGGTGTTTGTGTTATGGGTGGGGAAAGGTCAGTCTAGAAAACCCGTCTCTATGTCTGCTTATGTTTAACTTAAAAAGATTTCCTTCTGTTGAGTTGTATTGAGGCATGGTTTCCTATATGGCAGGTCGCTTATCGCAAATCTTTCTGCAGCAAATTGCTACAAGGTTGAACACCTAAAGAAGCCTGAGAACTGGGCTCTGGGTAAAATCTTATTCTTTGACTTCTATAGTTTTCTTTCTGAGATGGGGTAGTTTCACATATTGAATTTATCTGAGATTATTGTGAAACATGTTTTTTGTTCTGTGTTGGTTTCTGCAGTTGAGAAGGCCAAGTTCTACTACATTGCTGGATTCTTCCTCACGGTATCACCAGAGTCCATTCAGTTGGTACGTGAGCATGCCGCTGCAAACAACAAGGTAAACATGATATGACCCTTCATGAGTTCATGAGAACTCCGCACAATGATCTTTCTCCTCCTACTGTTGTGTCTTTAATTAGAACGATCCTGGATTCATCTGGCAGGTGTTCACGATGAACCTTTCAGCTGAATTCATCTGTGAATTCTTCAAAGACGTTCAGGAGAAATGTCTGCCGTAAGCAAATCCTAATAACTTTTTATCCATTCTATACCATATTGTAATTGCCTAAACTGATCATTGACGATATAGTCGTAAAAGCAAGAGCCCTGCATCTAATGTATTGCTTTGACCAGGTACATGGACTACCAAAGTTCCTCATTATTTCCTTTTGGTTTGAACCAAGACAGTGTTATATCTGTTATGTTTTATGCAGACTGATGATGTTGAGCAAATAGCCATCAAGATCTCCAAGTTGCCTAAAGCCACCGGAACATACAAGAGGACTACTGTGATTACACAAGGCGCAGATCCAGTGGTTGTTGCTGAGGATGGGAAGGTGAAGAAGTACCCAGTCATCCTTCTCCCCAAGGAGAAGCTTGTTGACACCAATGGTGCAGGTATTTGATAAGAACCCACCTCTCAACTAAATCACAACTGTTCTTAACCCTTTTCATTTAGTCCTAAGGCTAGAGTTGATCCCCTGAATGATTCTTCAGAGTCTCAGACATTTGGTCTCAGTGTCAAGTAAACCATTACTGATGGTTTAGCTTTTGTTGTGTGTTTGATAGGTGATGCGTTTGTGGGAGGATTTCTTTCGCAGCTGGTACATGGAAAGACGATTGAGGAGTGTGTGAGAGCTGGATGCTACGCTTCAAACGTAGTGATTCAGAGATCTGGCTGCACTTACCCTGAGAAACCAGACTTCAACTAAAACATGATTGTTGTTTGCTTCTATCACATTTTGAGGCTTTTGGACTATTGAGTGTTCTTGTTGACTTCGCTTACTTAATTATATGAAAAAGTTTGGATTCCAAAGACTGTAAGGTTTGATGTTCAATGACTAGTTTCATATAAGTAAGATTTAAAGTTTATATATCAGTGATTTGAGAACCAAGTTCCGGTTTAATTTTCCAATTATGACCGACATCCATTTTATAACTTTGTTTGTTTCTATGTTAAAATTCAAACGAGTTCGGTTTGACTAAACCATTATTGGACATTACAAGGCAAACGAAACAGCATTCGAAGGATCTACATAGAATGGAATCAAGTTTTGTCTCCTTTAGGATGTTTTTTTTTTATTCTTTGAACTCTAATAATAAGTTAGGGTAATAATGTAACTCGAATATGACTCGTTATTGACTTTGACCCATAAGGACCCCTCTACTTTGACTTTGACTTCTCTCCTACATTCCTTTTATGTTTTATATATCTAAACTATAGGCGTTGGATCAACTTGCTTGTTCGGATAGAACAAGATTTATTAGCTTTAGACGTTTAAGTCACTCTCAATAACCGGTCTTATTGTGGTTTATCTCAGCCTCCTTCTTCAGCTCTTCCGGTTTAGAATTATTTTGTAGCTTTAGGTGTCCGTTTTTCAGGACGTTTGCTGTTTTTATATTGTTTCTTCTCGTTTTTTGGGTTATCTCTGTTATCGCCGGCTTATCTCTCGGGATTATTGTTTAATCGCCGACTTTGTGTTAGGTCTTTTGGTTTAAGATCGTTTATCTCTGCTTGTAAACATTAGTGTTTTGACACGATATATCTCACCTTCTTTTGCGTGAAAAAAAACTATAAAATTTGTTGTCCAATTAAAATCCGTATAGCTTTTTAAATATTACTTAACTCTATATTAGTTTTTTATTCTAAATTAACTTTAACATTTAATGTTTTAGATTATAATATCTACAAGAATATTGAGTATTTTTTGTATATTGACTATTTTGAAATTTATAATATATTTGTTCTCAAATATTAAATTTTAAACTATTGTAATCATGTTATATATATTTTATTATAAAATAGTATTATTGTAACCAAATATTTTCTAATCATTAATTAAATAGCTTTTCTGCGATTTGTTATAATAAATAAAATTTATTTTAATATAATAGATGATTAGAAAATGTCACATTGTTTAACTTTTTTCCTTAAAGAACGTAGACACAGCCCTTAACGAGGGCAAAGGGTACAAGAGTTAGATATATATGATCCAATTAGTGTAAGCAACACGAAATGGTTATATAATATTAGTATAATTGGCTAATTAGGTTAAGTTACCAAGTTTTAAGGTATTCCAAAAAAGTGGGTACAATTTACCAAACCAATTTTCAGAAATCGATAGATCAGATTATTACTTTAATTGATTTTGTGTGTGAAAAGCTAAACTTTATGTAATCAATGTTCTAAGAAGATTTTGGAGATCTCATAGATGATTCGATTTAACTATCACTTTCATTAATTTCCATATTGCAGATCTCATGGATGACTTGTAAAATGATGTAAAATAAGATTATTAAGAGAATAATTATGCTTGTTGATTTAGACATTGTGAAATATTTTATATGTGATCTTGGAAACAATTTTGGCATCATTGCTGATTCATATGATAGTAATACATTAAAATATTATAATTATTTGAGAGTTCGATTCTCATGTTTTACGAATGATCTCTTATAAATATAGTAGATTGCATGAATAAGATGATCAACTTCACTCTTTTAGATCCGATTCAAATTTAAATTAGAAAAATTTAGAAATTAGAACAGAAACATAAAATATAAGTTTGATACAGAAAAAAAATTAAGAATTCGAGATAATCCAATTTATGAAAAGAGAATTTGATATAAATATGTCTTGAAAAATCTTTAAATACTAAACAGGGTTGTTATAAAAATCCATCACAAAATATCAGAGAAAAAAACCTAAAGATATAAAAGAGTTGATTAGCTCTTTTATCGATCCACCTATAATTTTTCTATGAACATATATGAATCACAATTAGTTAGAACCATTATCCAAATTAGAGAAGAAATGAATGTTCTCACAAAGAATCAAAATTCCGACATAATAGCAATGATATGAAATGATTAACTACTAGATTAACATTATTTGATCAAAATCTCTCAAATATTTAAAACATTATTTTCTGTGGATTTTAAAATTACAACCAATGGTGAAGCCGCATTAGTGATAGGGTGATCATATGACACTGATGAAATATATTTTTTAATTAATTTATTTAGGTTTTATTTAGTTTGTTATATTATTTAAGATATATGGATAGTTTGGCTAAACTTATATCGATCCAACGAGGTACTCGCTCTTATTCTCTCTCTTCTCTCTAAGGTTTTCTCGCCGGAGAAGGGTGGAAGAGCGGCAGAGCATTCGAACGCCGACGACTGGTCACAACCATCTGCACCGCGAGCATCTTTTCCCCCTTCCGGAGGTCGCCTCAGCTTCGTCTCCGGCGGAGAGCCACCTCTGCAGATCCTCTCCCCGGCAGCAAGCGCATGGGTCTAACTCGTCTCATCGGCCGGAGATCCTCGTCCACCGCGTCGATCTTCTGTCTGACCACTCGCCTCCTTCTCCTTTCGGCTTAGATCTGAGGCGGAGTTTCCCCAGCTCCATCTCCGCCGCCATGCAGATCTCCTCCGCTGGATCTCTATCCTTCGACGGTGGTCCAAGACTGTAGATTCCTCGGAGAAGCTCTTCAAGCCCCGGTAAATCTGTTTCCCTTTCCGGCACTCCTCTCCTCGTGGTTCCGTCCGGTTGGGTCCCGTTCGCGGACCCACGGCGGCGAGGTTGCTGCGCTCGGCGAAGCTTTCTTTCTCGGCTCGGTCTTCCGACTTGGCGATAGGAAACGGTCTACGGCAGCCTTCTGCGTCTCTGCACCGCTGTTGGCTGGACCCGAGGCTCTGTTCGGTGAAGACGTTGGCGGCGGCGGCGGATCGACGGCGAAGGGAGATGGCGGCGGCGGTAGGTTAAGATAAAATAGCTAGGGTTTCTTTTCATTTGGACTGGGCCTGTTGTTATTTTATCTCTTGGGCCGGGTTGGGCCTGTGTAAGTGGACCCGAATTGATTGGGCTTATTTCAATTTAAAGAAAACCATTATAAAAAAAGAAGAAGATATATTAGAGCTTATCCCGCGCTTAACGCGGATTATATTAAACAAAATATAATTAGTTAAAATATTGTTAGGTTTGGTATTAATTAGAATTATTATTATTTTAGAATTAGTGAGATTTATAATACAATAATTTTTTAAATTTTAAATACTATTTAATTTAATACAGATAATCTCAACACATTATCAAAATTGGTAATGAATGATTTTTATTAGTTTTTGTTGGTATTTCATTATTTTAAAATAAATTTATATTTGGTGAAATTTTTGTTGTAATAAATTTTATTTTTAAGATAATTTAATCTTACTAAAATTGTTAATTAAATGTGGGACAATTATTTTGTTTTATATTTAACCCTCGTACAAATTTTGTAGAAAAACAATATAAAAGTTAAACCCTATAAATTAGCATCATCAATTACCACTTTAATTTTTAATATTTTGTTGTACACGTTTGTTATTCTAATGATATTATTTTTAAAAAATATAATATTTTAATTTGTTAGAGAAATATTTAATTTAATTTGTTACTAGATTTTTGACCCACGCTATGTGTGGGATGATGAGATATTATATATTTGTTGTTTTTTTAATA
>OVAU01001626.1:0-14276 GCA_900406315.1 Biscutella laevigata subsp. laevigata
TGTTATTGTATTAATACCTGAAACTACATGTCGAGCCATTGATGTAATATGGGTTGAAAAGTTTAACATATTTTCACGTGTATATTTTANAATTGATGTTATTGTATTAATACCTGAAACTACATGTCGAGCCATTGATGTAATATGGGTTGAAAAGTTTAACATATTTTCACGTGTATATTTTAGTAAAAATTTCACGTGCGATTTTCATGGCTCTTAATAATTATTGTTCATAGTTATCTTTAACTTACCAGCATGACTAAAATTAACAATCACAATTTTTTTTACTAGACAAGGATAAAAAGTTCTTATTCTTATAGTATTCACAATGAAAATCAATAAAAGGCAAGGACAAACACATCCGATGAATTGTAAAATCTTAAAGCAAAAGATGCTTAATTTATTTTATCATGTAACCAAAATAATTTCATTATTAAATTATAGTAAATACACAAAAATATAAATTTGTTCAACTCAATAACTTTGTAAATTAATAATTATAGTAATTTATATTATATATTAGATATGTATAATTATTAATAATTTTAGCCAACTATAATTAAACCCGTGTATGACATGGATACTAAACTAATATGGATATTAAAGTGGAACGAGAACATACAAAATCAAATTTAACTAAAGAAACAAAATTAGTTGACAACTACCTAAACTAAAACGTATAAACAAGACTAATTAAATTATTACAAAATATAACAAGTTTATAAATGTTCGTGACAAAAAAAAAAACAAGTTTATAAATGTTAAAAGCCCATAATAAATGAGGCCTAAGAGAATGCCTTTTTGGCGATAGATCCACGTGGCTGAGCGCAACAATTATTCTCTCAAGACTAGGCATAGACGTTCGGGTATCTATTCCGGTTCGAGTAAGATCCATTCGAGTTTCAGGTTTTCGGGTTCATCAATTTAGGATCCATTCGGGTTCTATGAAATTTCGGGTCGGGTTCGGTTCGATATAATTCGGGTTCAGTTCGGATTTTGTAAAATTTATAGGATCCAGAAAAGTATTGGATTTTTTCGGGTTCGGTTCTTTAAACTATTTTCGTTAAGAAAATACTAGAAAGTTAATCGAAGTATTAATAAACCAGAAAATTTAAATTATTTTTGTTCAAAAATATCACAAAAATACAAAAAATAAACATAAACTTGAAAAACAAGGAAAATATAATAAATTTATAAATTTTTATATTAAACATTAAAGATATATATAATGTTTGAAAATAATAATAAATATTGTATTTTTTTTGTTAGGTTCGGATCTTTCATGTACCACTTCGGAACTCAGGTTCGGTTCGGGTTTACCCGGATCTGAAATAGCACCAATATTGGATCCATTCATGTATTTTTATTTATCGGTTCGTTTTTGGATTCGGGTTTTTCGGGTCGGATTCAGATTCATATTTCGGGTTCGGATTTTTTGCCCAGGCCTAGGATAAAGTGATCTGCAACGGAGGTCGAAGGGCATGTGTTAATTTGGCCGACGATGGCACATGTCTTCATGCTGGAAGACAACGAAGAAGCTGCATGAAAACTATGAGAATGTCCCACATCGAAAAGATCAAGGAACTTTTGAGCACATATAAGTGATCAAACCCAACCCTGACAATTTAAGGGCCAAAAGCAAAAAATACAAAAGGGCCGAAAATGAAGATACAGGGAGTCAAACTCTGGCTAATTGTAGTATTTAAAGGTACTTCACCACTATGCTACAAATGAACTTTGACATTTGAGGATCGAAAATATATATATTTATCCTGGGGCCGCAAGCATCAGCTTAGCCCCAGGGCCGACACTGTAAGTGATATGAGTCAATCCACTAATTGTCAATTAATTTTGATTTAGAAGCCCTAAATCTTAACATGGTATCAGAAGCCTAAACACACACTGCCCACTGAACTGAAATTGATAGGGTCCAATAAAAGGCCTATGATCGAATCTCAAACTATCTTATAGTAAGATATTGTCGAGATTAATGGCTAGACGGGTCAAAGCTTTGAGGGAGCGTGTGAGAATGTCCCACATTAAAAAAAAATCGAGGGACCTTTGAACACTATATAAATGATATGAGCCAATACAATTGATTTTAAGTTATAAACTCATAGATCTTAACAAAAACTATTGCTTGGATGGCGAATCGTTGGTGTTCCTCGATTCGGAGCTACATGGTTTCTCCGCCGTGACAGCAATGGTTTGCATCTTTCGAGATTCTCTTACCGAGACCTTAAACGTCGGTGTCCTCGACAAACAAGCTTTGACAATGAAAGACCAGGATCATGAGAAACATCTCCAAGATTCGTAGACTAAAACCAGGCCCAACCTTTTCATCAGGCAAATAAAGCATTAGATTTACGCTTCAATTTTCTTAGAAAAAATCATGGCCACAATTTTTTTCTTTTGTTGACTGTAACATTACATAGATGAAGTGTAAGTTGTCAAAGACAATTATTCACTATGAGATTTTTTTTGTGGGCCCATACTGAATTGCTAACAATTAATTATATAATTTAATGAAGAAATCTGATATCAATTAAGTAAAAATGAAGGTACAATATATTAGATAGAAAAATAATACGAATATTGATATGCTCTGGTTTTATTGGAAATTTTGGGGATTTTAGATTTTATTCAACTTATAATGTTAAGGTTAATGATTGAGTTGGTATATATCACCATCATTTAAAATAAGTTAATGAAATTTTGTTTATTCAAGAAACTTCATTTCAATAAAGGTAAATGTTAATTAGTAAAACTTCAAAAAGTTATAGTCAACATTATAATGTCTAGTGTTATACCGTTAAGGTAATAAAATAAGTTTTTTTTTAACAATTTTTTATGTGTAAAATTAATTGTAATTTTTTTGTAAGCATTTTTTTCTTTCCAACAACAACTTTTTTCTTTTATAAAACACATTTTTTTACTGCAATATTTTCTCTTTAAAATACTTTTTTCCAACTTTACGATAATTTTTTCATCTCATAACCTATAAGCCACATTTTTTCTAAATCATTTCGTATGATGTTTTAGGCCACCAAACATTAAGGATCTCCTCTGACCGAAACCCTCGATACTGCACCATATTATGGGACCTCATATGACCGACCCCAGAGTATCCTATGTCGAATAGCTAAACTAAAAGTTTAAGAAGTTTCAAAATGAAGCAAAATGTCGGGTCTCTTGAGTTAGACCTATGTAAGGCGGAGCACTAGAGGTGAAAGGGCTTTAGAAGAAACAAAAACGCTTATATCAAAGGATAACTTTGATATGTTGTGTTTTTGATCCGTTTTAGGATTCATTTCCATTAGTTTTGCATTAGTTTCGGATGCATTTAGAGTCCTTTAGGTCCATTTGCATTGCATTATCATGTTTCATGTGGGGAACATAGCATTGGACGAGAAACGGGTGAAGAAGTGCATTTTTGGAGACTTGGGCGAATCAAAAACAAGAACCAGACTCCTTAGCTCGATCCCGGCCAACCAACCCGGCCATTATGACCGTGACACTCTCTACGGCCGAGACAAAACATCAATCCCGGCCAAGGTCCCGGTTATCGGTAACCGGGATAGATCTTTCTGGCAAATCTCGAAGCCTCTATCCCGGTGAAGCCATCCCGGTCACGCAGACCGGGATCCTCCCACAAATCCAAACATGAGCATCATCCCGGTGTAGCTCCCGGTCACTCCAAACCGGGACGGAACTTTATGTCCAATCTCGAAGTCTCATCCCAGTGGACACCATCCCGATCATCCAGACCGGGATCATACCTCTACAACAGACCCGATAGTTTATCCAGACCACTTTTGTTGTTAATCTCGGTCATTCTGACCAGGATTGTTACTCGCGGAAGGACTTTCTATAAATAGAAAGTAAACCTATTTCTAAAGAAATTTTTGGAAACTTCTAGTTTTTGTAATTTTCTCTCTAATCTCTTGGATTTTTGTAAGATTTTTGAGTTTATTATCACTTCTAGTTTATAATCTATCTCTTTAAGCTTATGCTGGCTATTATGATGATTTGTGTTAAATTCATGTTTAGTGAGTAGTTTCTTTACTAAGTGAATGGATTAGGTAGATTATGGTGATTTAGTGCTTAACCATACTATTTAGGACTTGGAATCTATATATCTTCACTCAATTGATTTGTGCAAGGCTAGAATCGAAGTAGCTAATCAATTATAGAGCTTAGGCGTTTCTCGCCTCGCCTGGAAGGTGTTCGACGAAATGTCCGAACCAATCAATTTAATGCTAATTTAAGCCTAACCAAGGGATTGTGCTAGGATCATTTAGTAATTGTATGAACTAGAGTATATTGCTTGTTGAATCATGTTTTTAGTCAAGGGATTATACACTTGCATGTTTTAACAAAGAGGTTTATACCAAGGGATTAAATTTACCTAAACTGGATAGTTCCTAGATTAAGGATAAGCATTTAAATGTTATCATTGAGTAGTATCTGTAAGAACTAGATCACCCGAGTTGATAACCTTAGTCCATTCGCTTAGTCTCTTCTTTATATTTCATAAAATCGGTTTAGTTGACTTTTGCTTATGATTGTTTACTTTCTATTTTCAATTGCAACTCTTGAATATTAAATAGACTTGTTTAGTGACAAAACAATCTCTATTGTTTTCACCTAGACTTAGCCATTCTTTCCATAGAATTTGTGTGTAATCAAACCCCGAATTATGGTTCGACTTAATCCCGATACTTAGTTATCAAAACCACTATACTACATTTGATTAAACAAATATTAGTCTTCTCTTTAGTTTGATATTGAGAAGGCAAAATATTTGTTATCAAATTGGCGCTGTTGCCGGAGATATGAAATTTATTGATTACCATTCTTTCTTTGAATTTGCTAGGGACTAGGTTCTTCTATTACATTACTAATCTTTTATCTTTCTACTTTGTGTTCTCAGGTGTATGAACACCCATTCCAAACGTTCCAACACTCTCGTTCCTACAAACGCTAACGCCTCTCCTTCTACCGGACAAACCAAGATAGCTCGTAGGAGGTCTAATCGTCGCCGTTCACCAACACCTCCAATGGCCGACCAACAACCTTGCACCAACCCCCTATTGTTCGAACAATAGGAGAGATCAATGAACCCGACACTCATGATGCTCGTTACGGAATTTGAGCACCACCGATCAAAGCAAACAACTTCGAGATCAAAACCTCCATGCTCAATATGGCCGAGCGGGAAAAATTATTTGGTTTGCCAATGGATAATCCGATCAAGCACTTGAAGCGTTTTGATCAAATATGTGGGACGGTGCAAATCAATGGTGTCACTGAAGATGCCTACAAGTTGCGGTTGTTTCCTTTCTTCCTAAGAGGCAACACAAATGCTTGGGTGCAAGGTCTTCCTCCCGGTTCCATTACCACATGGGCCGATTGCAAGAAGGCTTTCCTTGCTATGTTTTTCTCACCGGCTCAGACGGTCAATATCCGAAGCGACATCTCTACCCTCAAACAAAAAGGATGGAATCTCTTCTCGAAGCTTTGGAGCGGTTTAAGCAATATACTCTAGATAGCCCACACCATGGTTTCGACGCCTCACATCTTCTCAACATTTTCCATCGGGGCCTCTCCAAAGACTATCAAATGATGCTTCACACCGCAGGTGGCGGTAGCTTTTTCAGTCTCACACCGGAATACCGTTCTTCTCTCATCGAACGTCTGGGCCAAAGCGATGCTTTGCATGGCGGTTACTTTGACCGTTCAGTTCCTTATTATGATGGTTCCAAGGATCCCGCCTTCAAAGCCGAGTTTCAATCTCTTAACGAGAAGCTCAACCAAATGCTCCTCTCCTAACGAGCATCGGTACACGCCATCGGGGTTCTAGACGAAGACGGTCCGGTCGATTATCAAGCCGAAGAGGTGAACTACATGGGTAATCAAGGGTATCAACGCAATAACTACAACAACTACAACCCAAACCTGCCTCTATCTTACCGGAATACTAACGTTGCCAACCCAGGTGATCAAGTGTATCCATCATAAAAACCAAGCTTCAACAACAACAACAACCAACGAGGTCAATATCCAAATCAATACTACCAAAGGCAAAGCTACAACAACAACAACCCACCGGGTTTCTGTTCGCATCATCAAGGACAATCTTCTCAAGCTCCACCTCCTCAAGCCAATCCGGTTGATTCAACAATTCCTATGTTGAAACAAATTCTCGAAGGCCAGTCTAAAGGCGTCACCGACTTTGGCAATTTCAAAAAGGAGATTAACCAAAAGGTAGACCATATGTACTCGGACCTCAACACAAAGATTAAATCTCTATCCTCTCACATGAAGACACTTGATACTCAAGTAGCTCAATCTTCTTCACGACAACCGGGTACCCTTCCCGGTAAAGACATTTCTCCTTCCAACGAGTATGTCAACGTCATCTCCTCCGTCCACAGCATCGAGGACGATGCTACTCTAAGTCGGGGGTGTCTCTTGCCAAGAAGGACGTCATTAAAGAAGTGATCCAAACAATTCCCGAAATGCTTGAGGTATATGTCCAGAGACTTCCATTTCCGGGCCGCCATCTAAAAGAGCGAAAAGAGCTATTCGGCGAGAAGTTGACAGGAATAGAAGCAATGATGCCTCAAATAGCCACTACCTTAGCTAATCCAAGGATCCCACAAGCAATCAAAGACCTCACGGTCCAAAAACTCAAGAACCTCGACATGCTAAAGAAAAAACTCCTCCCTGAATCTTACACACCATTCACCATACCGCCACTCGGTCTGGCTAAGAAACCGGACCCAGGGAGTTTTACTATCCCTTGCACTATCAACTCGACTAACTTTGATAATTGTCTTTGTGATTGGGGTGCAAGCGTGAGCATGATGCCTTTATTGGTTGCTAATCAATTGGGGTACTCTTGTTTTGTCCCTTGTAGGATGAATATACTCCTTGGCGATTCGTCGGCGCGAAAACCCGAGGGTATACTAGAAGATGTACTGATCATGTTGAAAGGTGTAGAGGTACCCACAAACTTCGTGGTATTGAAGATGGAACAAGAGAGTAACGAGCAGTTGGTTTTGGGTAGATCATCAACAACACGCGCTGAGTGCCAATAAAGCCAAGCTTAGTGACTTTAAACAAGCTCACTTGGGAGGAAATCCCAAGATATCCTTTGTATATACTTGATTTTTATTCCCTTGAATTTACTAGCTTTCTTTAGTTTACTTTTGAACTTTGTTTTCCTTTTTGATTGCGTTGGAGTTTGATTCTTGCATGATTCAGATAGACCGGCCCATCAGAGACCAAAATCACCATCTCGGAGCTGGTATTTTTCAGTAAGGAGAGAAAATAAGTTGGGAAATTCTTGATTTGGGACGCTGGTGTGTTCGCCCCGGTCACTTATCCCGGTTAAACAGACCGGGATGACCTCTCAGGAATTCTAAAATTCGTGTAGAGAGTCTCGGTCATAACCCCGGTCATAAACAGACTGGGATGAAGCCCATGTCGAGTTTTAAGGAACCACTCCTGGTCACCCTATCCCAGTCAAACAGACCGGGATTCGGCTTCAATAAGGGCCCCAGTCAGTCATCTCAGTCAATCTGACCAAGACCAGGTTTGAAATCGGGTTTTAAGTTGGATTTTCAGAGGTTTTACAAAACCTCTTCTTCTTTTCCACGCGATTTTCCTCTAAAACCACCATAGATTTTTTAGATTTTTCTCCAAAATCCATTTTTTCGTCGTTCCAAAGCCAAAACTCAAGGATTTCTCATTCTTTATCCGAATTTGCATTCCATTCATCATTCCAATCAAGGTAAACCCCAAAATCACTCAATTTTTGATGTTCTTCCTTCACTTTGAAAATTGGTTCCTAGAACTCGATTTTTAGGTGTTTGATAGTTCATATTCTTGGAAATTGCTTGAATGAGTGTTGATTACATGACTCCTTGATTGCATGTGCCCCCATTGTATCGATTCCTAGGAAATTTTGGTATTGTTGGAACCTTTGTTCATGAGCTTTTTGACGTTTCAGGTAGATTGGTGTAAATTTTTGGATTTTGAGGATATTTGGCTAAGCTAAGTCTTAATAATGTGCACAAATATGTTGAGAACCAAATGAAATAAGACTTTGTGATGAATTCGATTGATGAGAACGTTGGATTTTCGTTCGGTATTGCTAAATCGAATGCTTGAGTGTGTTTAAGAGATTTTAGTTTGTTACTTGGAATTTCTCGCGATGATTCTCGTTTGCTAGTATGATCTTGTTCTATAATTCATGGAATTCATATCTTGAGTTCATCATGTCTAGACAATTGTTTACTTTCTCATGTCTTGAACGCTTGACCAATGCTTAATTATTTTCTTATTGTAGGATTAAAATGGGTCGAGAAAGGAGACGAAACCGAGAAGAGAAAGGAAAAGCACCAGCACTTTCATCATCTCCACCGCCGAGAAAGAAGGAAAGTTTGAGCATGCAACCTTCAACCGCTCCGGAAATAGAAGGAACAGTTCAGTTGTATGAGAGAAAGGAGGCTGCCCTTAAGAAGGCCATAGTTGAGAACTCTGTCCCCTCCACCAATGCTAGGACAAAAACCGCACGTGAAAACCGGGTCAAGTCGGCAAAGGCTAAACTCAAAAGACCAACCACTGGCCAATTCCTGAAGAAAATTTTGGGTTACAAATGTGTGGGATCGTTCTTCCCTCACCCTCCTACATTGGACTCGTTGGGTATCTTGGAAGACGTTACGATGATCATGAATGGGATGGGCATTGGTAGTCTCATGGGTTGGCAACATGAAACTTACAGAGAAGCGACTTGCTGGTTTTTAGCCACTTTGGAGGTCTACACCACTTGTAGTAACTTTTCAGATCAGTACGTGGGAGGATTCATCAGGTTCTCTGAATTGAACAAGAAGGTTCACACTATCTCTTTTGCTGCTATTGCTGGCATTTACGAGTTTGCTCTACTCGGACAGCCCGATTTCGAGGAAGCACCTAAGGAGAACAAGTTTATCCACTCGAGAATAGGCAGAGGCGAGTCCCTTGGAGGAAAAACCAAAGCCGCCACCATCCGTCATCCTGCTGTCATATATGTTCAGAAGATCCTGGCCAACTCTTTCTTTGCCGGACGAGAGACGGGGGAGATCTACAATGACGAGATGCCTTTCATGAGGTTGGGTATTGGCCCTATTCTCCGAGTACATATGGACGATGAGACACTATTTGGGGATCTCGAGAGGCTCAGGCCAAGTATAGTGAAGATTTTCTGCTTTGAGATGTTGGAAATTCATGATCGCCTCTTGCGCACGAAGGATACAAAGCCTCAAGTGAGTGTTGGTGGTTGTATAACGCCTCTACTCAAGTATGCAGGAGCCACTCTAGATGAAGACAGTGTTGGGCCGCGATTTCTGGATAACGCTCATCTCAGGAAATGCTACTTCATGTATGGTACTCCTTTCTTGGGACGCCTTGTCTACCAATTCGTCGATGAGGGTGGTGAAGATAGATACACTCCGCTTCCTCAATGCCGACTCACAGACCTGAGTGAGTCGGCCGACAATATGGCCTTTCTCATTGCTCCAGACGACCTTATTGATCCTCCTGCTCGCACCTCCGCTTCTCCATCAGCTCCTCCACCTAGTTCTCAGCCTCCCGTGCAGGAGCCGCTTTTTTACTATGAGGAGAGTTCTTCGAGCAATGTTTATGGTAGTGCTCGTTACTATATTGAGCCATTGGCTGATCCTTCAGAGCCATGACAGATTACAGACTTGGTTGTGGCCAACAACAAGAAGCTCAAGTGGATCAAGTATCTGGACACAATTTTGCGGTCAACAGTACAGGCTGTTAAGAAGGGCAAGAGCAAGGAGAAGAAGTTTAGAAGCTCCATGAAGAACAAGCTCCGGGGTTATGAGAAGAAGCTCGAGCAGCTCGCTGGGTTAGTCATAGGAAAGACCCCACACACGGGTTCTTTAGAAGAAGGATACACCAGTAGGAACAAGCCCGTCTACACTTATTCTAGACACTTTACTGGCACCTTCGAGCCCCTTTCGGAGTCGGACGACACTCCGCCTAGGTTCCCCGCGTTTGAGATGCGCCAACGCCGTCCTATCTCGTCTCCTCCTCTTTGTACTTCTAACAACGAGTACCCAACCTACGACTTCGATGAGGAGTATGATCCGTCCGCCTACTACATGTAGGTATCGTCCCACCTTTGTACATAAGCACGTTTCCCATCTTTGTTTTGTTGACTTTCTTTATTTTCGGTTCTTTTTTTGAATTTGGATTCCACCGAGACAGTGTCATTTAAGTTTGGGGGGTGGAACCATCTTTGGACTAATGCCACTTTCTATTTTGATTTTCATTTGCATTGTATATACTTATGTATTTACAAAAAACCAAAAAAATCAAAAAATTAAGAAAACCCCAAAAAGATTTTCTTTTTATTTGAATCTATCCGGTTTTCTCATATAGTTTGCATTTCATATGTAGATAGGATTGAGTCACATGTAGATTGCATTGCACTTCGTTCTTCAAAAGAAAACCAAAGCGTTTGAAATTCTCGATCGTCGATTCTAGCCTAGTAGCCTCGAAGCGTCTCGAAGTCTATGGCCTTAGAGTGCTTAAAAATCTTTGTCATTGGTATTGAAGCTTGCTAGACTAACGTTGCTTTCATGATTATTGGAGTTTTTAATTTGGTTTTATGGCTTCTAATATTTCAAGCACAAGTTGGGCATTGCAACCGAAACACTTTTAGCTCGGCTTGGTCGTCCTCACTTTAAGGATGATTCCCTTCACCCGTTACTACCATGACCCATATACACTTGTGAGTTTCACTATCTATCTTTAGTGTTTGATGATTTTGTAAAATTTTGCAAGATTTAGAGCGTCATTTAGAAGCATCTATCTGGGTAGCTAGGTAGAATAGGCATGAAATGGAATTGAAAATTGATTGGGTATATCTAGAACTTGATATCATTCGGTTCACAGGTAGATTAAGTTTTTCTTGCCTATCGAGATGAGTTGCTTGGATAGAAGAGAATGAAAAGAAGAAGTTTGAATTAAGGGAAAGAAGAAGAACACCAAAAAGAAATGGAAAGAAACCTTAAAGAGACAACCACAAAGGTAATTAACTATGACTCGAAGCATATGGAGAAAAGAACAATATACTTCAAGAAGAATGCATTACAAAGAAAGAAAAAGATTTAAAAAGCATGCATTGCCTTGGAGAAGGAAAGATGCAAAGGAAACAAGAAGAGTCAAGTTTTAAGCAAAAATGAATAAGTTCTCTTGAAGAAGAATGAAATTGGTGTAAGCTTAGAAAGAGAAAAGTGAGTAGGCTAAGACTTATTTATGGGGGTAGATGGATGCTTAATAGGATATGACCCATGCTCTTTGTCTTTCTTGCTTTTACTATAATCTCTTCACTCTGCGAGAAAAACCGCATTACAAACGACCTCATGTCGTGTGGAACCTTCTCTTTAGCTTGAAGTCCCCTTCTTACCGAACCAAATGAAACCTTGTGTTTTAGTTTTGATCATGTTTCACGCTCAATCATTGAATGAATGTAGGAACGCAACTTGAAATGGTTAAGTGGATTGTTATGGCTTAGTAATAATAGGGGATTGCAAATTGGGTTAGATTATGAGACAAGTAGTTGTGTTTATTTGGAAACGCTCTCATCGTTTGACTTTGGATTGCTTAGTTTTCGTTTTACAAACCTCTCTTCTTTACTTAGAATTTATTTTGCATGAGGGTAAGCAAATGATAAGTTTGAGGGAGTTGATATGCTGTGTTTTTGATCGATTTTAGGATTCATTTCCATTAGTTTTGCATTAATTTGGGATGCATTTAGAGTCCTTTAGGTCCATTTGCATTGCATTCATGTTTCAGGTGGCGAACGGAGCATTGGACGAGAAACAGGTGAAGAAGTGCGTTTTTGGAGACTTAGGCGAATCAAGAGCAAGAACCAGACTCCTTAGCTCGATCCCGGCCAACCATCCCGGTCATTCTGACCGTGACACTCTCTACGACCGAGACAGAACATCAATCTCGGCCAAGGTCCCGGTTATCGTTAACTGGGATAGATCTTTCTGGCAAATCTCGAAGCCTCTATCCCGGTGAAGCCATCCCAGTCACGCAGACCGGGATCCTCCCTCAAATCCAAACAGGAGCATCATCTCGGTGTAGCTCCCAGTCACTCCAGACCAGGACGGAACTTTCTGTATAATCTCGAAGTCTCATCCTGGTGGACACCATCCCGGTCATCCAAACCGGGATCATACTTTTACGACAGACCATATAGTTTATCCCGGCCACTTTGGTTGTTAATCCCGGTCTTTCTGACCGGGATTGTTACTCACGGAAGGACTTTCTATAAATAGAAAGTAAACCTATTTCTAAAGAATTTTTGGAAACTTTTAGTTTTTGTAATTTTCTCTCTAATCTCTTGAATTTTTGTAAGATTCTTGAGTTTATTATCAGTTCTAGTTTCTAATATATCTCTTTAAGCTTATGATTATGCTTGCTATTATGATGATTTGTGTTAAATTCATACTTAGTGAGAAGTTTCTTTACTAAGTGAATGAATTAGGTAGATTAGGGTGATTTATTGCTTAGCCATACTATTTAGGACTTGAAATATATATATCTTCACTCAATTGATGTATGCAAGGCTAGAATCCAAGTAGCTAATCAATTCTAGAGCTTAAGCATTTCTCGCTGATATGCATGGTTTTTACCCGGATTTTGATCATCTTTCATNACTTAGTGAGAAGTTTCTTTACTAAGTGAATGAATTAGGTAGATTAGGGTGATTTATTGCTTAGCCATACTATTTAGGACTTGAAATATATATATCTTCACTCAATTGATGTATGCAAGGCTAGAATCCAAGTAGCTAATCAATTCTAGAGCTTAAGCATTTCTCGCTGATATGCATGGTTTTTACCCGGATTTTGATCATCTTTCATGATCATATTTGCATAGTTTAGGTTGCATTTAGAGTCTTTTTAGGATTGCATCTTGCATATTTTGCATTTCAAGAGATTGAAGTGGATCTATGCAAAAGAGAGGAGAAATTAAGATCAAGAAGACCAATGATCAACCAAATTAGCATCAAGAATCAATAAAAGGAGTCCAAGACTTGAAGAATGGATCAAGAAGCATCTGGATCGACAGATGAATCAACCAAAATAGCTCGATCCAGACCAAAACGTAGAGGAGCAAACTTGGATCGACGGAGAGGATCATGGAGCCTTGGTCGATCCAAGATCCAAACTTTGTGGATCGACGGAGAGGATCAAGGAACCTTGATCGATCCAGACACACCAAGATCCAACCTTTGTGGATCGACGGAGAGGATCAGGGAGCCTTAGTCGATCCAAGATCCAACCTCTGAGGATCGACCAACTGGATCAGGGAGTCTTGGTCGATCCAGATGAAGAAAGGCGCCTCCTTTGTGGATCGACGGAGAGGATCGACCAGGCAAAAATCCAGAAAGTCAACCCTGCGTTTTAGGGTCGACCAACTCGTTTCCTCTTCATTTTGAACTCTATAAATAGTCTTAGCTCTAAAAACCAAGAGAGGAGAATTTTGGGAGGCCTCCCTTTTGGGAGAAACCATCTTTTCTCTCTTTTTAGCTTTTGTTCTTAGATCTTGTAAATACTTCTTGGTTATTTGTTTAATCTAAGTTTCTATTGCATTTTCCTTTTGTTTATACTTTGATTTCTTGTTTTTAATCTTAGTTTCATGTTCATATTCTAGATTTAATACCTTAATTTAAGTTTATCTTTGATTTCTTCTTTTTTTTTCTTCTTATTTTGCATCATGAGAGAACATGAATCTTTCATAGGATCTTGTGTTTTCTTCATGATTTGTGAGTAGTCTTTTTAAGTTTATGGATCTAGGGTTGATGAAGGCAAGATTATGGTGATTTAGATTTGAATCTAGGTGTTTAAAGGCTTATAATCACAAGTATCTTGATCTCATAAGATGCTCTTAAGGCTAGATTGAGTTTTGACAAACTTAATTTAGATCTAAAGAAGACTTCTAAGCATGAGAGGTGCTATTAGTCTTTTGTTCATGTATTATGGAATTTTTATGGTTTTAATATCAAGAGATTGAATTATTGCTTTGAATGGTTGTTTAAGATTTTCATACCAAACTATTTAGCATGTGATGATTTTTGCAATTTTGTACTTCATGCATGTTAATGAGATTGTCTTATGAATGGGTAACAAACAGTACGTTTTCCCCTCTCTGTTACTATTGATTAGTAGGACAGAGAGCAGAAA
>OVAU01001627.1:0-14272 GCA_900406315.1 Biscutella laevigata subsp. laevigata
GAAAACTGAAAATCCGACGGATATATCCGTTAAAAATCCGTCGGAAATTACAATTTCCCGACAAAGTATCCCGTCAAAATCCCGTTAGTAATTGTTAACTTTTCGACGGACCAATCCGTTAAGAAACCGTTGGAAATTAACAAAGAACCGACGGGCAATTCCGTCAAATTGCCGTCAGAAATTTAAGAAGTTCCAACTGGTTGTAGCTGCCAATTACCCGTTGGTAATTTTCGACGGGCTTTGTCCGTCAATTACCCGTTGGAAATAACCGACGGATTCCGACGGGAGGAAAATTTCCAACGACATGGGACTGACGACTGGTTCTCGTTGGAATCCCGTCGGAAGGGCTATTTCCAACGAGATTCCAACGGCTGCGCCCGTCAGAAATAGTCCTTATAAGGACAACTTAGTTTGTAGTAACACCAAATATATTTTTTTGTCAATTTTTGTGGGCCACAAATGTGTCAGTCCATTAACCCAAACTCTCATAAATGAGAGGAGCAAATGCTCTCACGGGGACTCGAAGCCCCGACCTGGTAACAATGATGCCATGTGTTTTACCACTAGACTAATAGAAATACATTCATGATGAAATTTGTGACTACAAAACGAAGTGTTGATTTGATCTTTACCCTTTAAACTCTGTAAACATATAGAGCAGTCATCATTTTCATCTTCGATAGGTATTGTTTGTGTTACTTCTGGACTTGTAACTACCATATCCACGTCTAATCTTATTGATGCATTTGGATTGAGGTCTTCAATTTCGAAGAACACTTTGAGGCCTGTGTTTTGTGTTGAATATTGCCTTGTAGCTCTCTTAATATAATCAGTTAAGTCATCGGTTAACGTACATGATGTTTGTTGATCGATCTCATGATAAGTAGGGAGAAGTTAGTTAACGCTTTGAAACGTGTAGCATTTTTCTTATAATATTTGTTCCGTTGTGAAAGGAATTGTGTAGCTTGCATTGTATCTTGGTTGGAAAGGTCGTTTGATTTCGAGATGGAGTCGGTGTTCGTCTGGTTGTACGAAAGGAACTCTTTGGTAGTATAATGAGAATAATATATTATCCATATATGTGTAAAAGTGGAGAAATGAATAGTTGTAGTTGTAGACATTTTGCTTGTCTAATATTGTTACTTATACCTTGAAATGAGATTCTCTATTTATGTACATTTATTCTTTGATATTTGATGACTCTATAGAGCCATTAACATAAGTTATAAATTAACCAAACTATTCTTTATGGGTAAAAAAACCTTTTAACTAAACTATTGCAGCAAACCCTAACCAATTCAAAATGTTATTAGGAATATGATCCTTATTCCAAAAGACCTTCTCATTCCTTGCTCTCTTTTCCATGTTTGAAGTAATAACATAATCATGTATGGTCTATATCTTTGTAATTTCTTTGATTCGGTCTTCTTGTACCATCCTATAACCCAATTTTACAGTAGATCTACGAGGATCGTAGAAAATTCTAACCTAACACATCATGTTTATTTGTATAATTTTTGGAATACTCATGATGTATGAAATATCTCATGTAATTTTGATAAGATTATAATTATATATTGGCTTTTAGAAATGTAAATTTTTTTACACGCTTCCATAAATTTACAAAAATGAATGGTGGTTTACCAAACTAAACCTAAATATATTAAGCTGAAATCAAATTTTATTTCAATATAATGTATTGTATATATATATAAATATTTTGTCAACTCCAAAAACACCCATGTTGCTGTAGCATCACAAATACACGACATAACATGTAAAGATATCAGCCACTGGAATTAGAGGAATTATCAAGTATCCTTACCAAATCAGGGTTATAAATCAAGATGTAAATGAGAATCATATCATCAAAATAATCTTCAGAAACTCACAAATGTTCTTATATGTAATTTTTTTCCTGGTTAAGAAGACCTCCTAAGTTCTCAATGTTTTCTTGATTCAACATTCATACACAAAATGCAAAAGGTGAATGTTTCATAGGAATAAAACTTTGGCTTGAATACGCCAACGTATCATACGTAATATGTGTAGACAATAATTACTACAGAACAAATACGAAGAAGAATCATGCACAAATTCATTAATAAATTTTCACTCGAGCACAAACTATAAGGTTTGCGCTAATGTAAGAATCTCAGTAAACATAGTTGGAAATTTAAACCGAACATAATGAAATCAACTATCATCTTAACCTTAAAGAAAAAAGCTTATCTAGTAAAAGAAGCATGAAACTAAAAAGAAACATCTAGCCTATTCTTATTCCTAATCTTCTACTTAAGTTTCAAAAGTATTGCTAACGGATTCAAGTAAACATAGTTGGAAATTTAAACCGAACATAATGAAATCAACTATCATCTTAACCTTAGCACATTTACAAAGACAAAAACCTGTAAATCTCAGCTACAATATTACTTGACTGACTTTATCAAGAACACTGAAATCCAAATTGTCTAGGATGATTCCAACACCAATACCCTAAATCAAATGTGAACCTAACAACCCAAAAGAACCAGTATCCAGGTTTAATGATAAGCAAGTGATCAAGAAAAAGTTTGTTTAGACTCGAGATCAAGATTTAAAAATACAAAAACAAACTCAGCTGGTTTGCCTCCACCGACTACCAAACTTTCAAGTTACAGGGTTGGGATCAAGAATACGCTTAGTGACTCCTTTGGCACCTCGAGAGCACCATTCAGGATAGCTGAACTTAACCTTGCATATCTGAAACAGTTTAAAGATGATGAAATTATAAAAATTAGTACAAAACTGAGGGAGAAAAAATATTTATAGGTTTGTACAATGTCATGAGATTTGGCTCATCAAAAGGCAAGTAACCAGCAATGAACACAAATAGAATAACACCACCGGACTAGACATCTGTTGCACCGCCGTCAAAACTTTTGTCCAATAAAACATGCCTTACAAATCCCCAAAAAAATGCAGTAGAAATTAGAGTCTTATAACTGAATATACCTCATAAGTAGAAACGAATCTTATTTGTGATAGGGAAGGGGAGGTGAGGAACGATAATCGTCAAAGAGGATCAGGACAATTCGTAATTGCAATAGTTGATGTCGCATTAGGGAATCGTCGAAGAGGGAATTAGGGTTGAGGAGGAAAAGAGAAGGTTACGACACAGACTAAAAAGAGGTTTGATAAAAGGAATAGGACAGGTGGCAACATTAGAAAGTTCACTTATTTCTAAACTTTGTCTTATTATATAAGATATTCATGTTCCTTTAAGGTTGCGTGCTGGCTGCAATGATCAATAAATCTCCAAAACGTGATATATTTTTTGCATACTCATACAAATTACTTGATATCACATGTTCTTGAAATCTAACTCAATCATATTTAATTCTTACATGAGATCGCAACATTTCAATGTTGGAAAGACATTCTGAAATGTTGCGGTATTTAGTCTGAAAAAACTGTCTAGTCAACATCTTTTGCTTAAATCATCATTTTTCTTTGTATACTTATCAAATGACTTGAAACCAATTGCGTTGGAAACTAGACTCTTTTGGATTTGATATTGTCCAAATATGCACTAAGATAGTGTTTAGAAGACACTTCAAGATTTTTTGCAATCTTTATTTCGAATCTGCCCATTATCACATATTTTCTAATATTCTTTGTTTGTACTCTAAAATCTATAAATATTTTAAAACAACTACTTATCCTGTATTATGTTACTAAAAAGCATTGGAAACCATGATTAACAATGTATAAATTACATACATATCAATGTACCTGCTCAATGTCTCAATGCTAAAATTGATAAAATTATCAATGTCGTCAAACACAAAACTCTCTTATCAAATACTAAAGATAGGAAAAGCTGCCTAAAAAGTTTTAACTATCACATCATCTTATCATCTCATCATTTATTGTCTTTATTGTCATTGGATCTTCATAGACATCTCGATCCACTTCTCAACATAAAAAAATATAACCACAACAACAGAGGAAACAAGAAATGCGAAAAATCGTAACAGGGCAGAAAATAACAAACTATTATCAACCAAATTCAATAATTGGTCTCCACCACTATTTTGTCCAGGTTTTTTCTGTTTTTAGTTCAACTACTATGGTCATTGTCATCCTTACAAACAATGTTGACATGATCGCCTACATCACTTGATGAAGATACAAATTGAGCCACACATGATACATACACTCCATGATCCTAATGCATTTGAATAGACATGGATTCAAGGGAAATATCCCATCTCTCAAACTCGACATATAATATCTAGTCTAATCTCAACAATAATATCTCTGGATCAGCCGTTCTAAAAAATGGTTTGAAGCTTCCAGTAATTGGAATTGGTTCCTCTTCACTTCATACAAAGCTTCCAATATCTCGGAATAAAGCCTCCCAAAATATTGATGTTTCTATTTTTGTAAATTAACAACACATTACTGGAATATGGTTGAATTGACATTTTGACTTTATTTGGAAGGACATTCAAACTTAAAACACTCTGGTTCTATGTGTAGATTGGTGAACTTTACTCCAAAACAGTTTCCCTCATTAAAACTTCATAAGACGCGTTAGGTCTGCGCAAAAAATCTGAACCCGAAGTTATTATCTGAACCCGACTCGAAAAACCCGAATCCAAACCGAAAAAAAAAAGACCCGAATGGATCCAATATTGGTGCTATTTTGGATCCGGGTAAACCCGAACCGAACCCGAAATCCGAAGTAGTACCCGGAAAATCCGAACCTAACCAAAAAAATACAATATTTATTATTATTTTCAAATATTATATATATATATATATATATTAATGTTTAATATTAAATTTTTTATAAATTAAATATATTTCTCTTGCTTTACTTTCAAGTTTATGTTTATTTTTTTTGTATTTTTGTGATATTTTGAATCAAATTAGTTTAAATTTCCGAGCTTATTAATAGTTTGAGTAGCGTTTTAGTACTTTTTGGTATTTCTTAATGAAAATAGTTTAAAAACCCGAACCCGAACCGGACTCGAAACGGACTCGAAACGAACCCGAAGATATCCGATACTTTTTTGGATCCTATAAATTTTACAAAATCCGAACCGAACCCGAAGTATACCGAACCGAACCAGACCCAAAGTTTCACAAAACCCGAATGGATCTTAAATCGATGAATCCGAAAAACCGAAACCCGAATGAATCCTACTCAAGCCCGAACGCCCAGGCCTAAGACGCGTGATTAGATCTGGTAACGTAGAAAACGACGTAGTTTCAAACCTGCCTCTCTCCAAAAAAGTCTAAACAAATCCCAACTGCCATCAGCGGAGCTCCCGATGCTGTGTATAGATCTTCTTCACTCTGATTTCAAAAATTAATTCTTTCCTCTTTCTACAACGACCCCGTATTTGCATCGGACATTGCGAACCATCTTTCACCGGCGGTAACTCAAAGTGTAGATCGATCAACAATGCTCTGTATCCTCTGCTTTTTCCCATTCTCTTATTGACCTCATTCCTTTCAAATCATATGGAGATTCCACTCGCGTTTTATCAGAGCTTAAGGTTAGACGAGAATCAGAGTCATTCTCTTGAGTCTCACTCCATTCCGAAGTTTTTCAATTTCCCGCGAAAATCTCTATTTTCTGGATACGATTTCTCGCTTAGTCGAAGAAGATGGAATAACCTATTTGGGAAAATCAATTGTTCTTCTCTAGTTCAAGGTTTGAAACCAAAGCCAAAGCTAAAACCAGAACATATTAGAGTCGATGTTGAGGAATCGAAAAAATATCAGGTTTTTGATGATACACAGATCAGGAAATCTGGTGTGAGGATTTGTAGTCAGATTGAAAAGTTTGTTTTGTGCAATAGATTAAGAGAAGCCTTTGAATTGTTTGAGATTTTGGAGATTCGAGGTAATAATTTTCCAGTCGGGATCAGTACTTATGATGCTTTAGTGGAAGGTTGTATTCGTTTAAGATCTATTCGGTGTGTGAAAAGGGTTTTCGGTTATATGATCAACAATGGATTTGAGCCGGAGGAGTATATGATGAATAGGATTTTAGTGATGCATGTGAAATGTGGGATGATCATAGACGCACGTAGGTTATTTGATGAAATGCCTGAAAGAAACTTGTTTTCTTATAACTCAATTATCTCTGGGTTTGTTAACTTTGGTAACTATCTTGAGGCTTTGAAGCTTTTTAAGATGATGTGGGCGGAGCATTCCGATTCTGAGACTCACACATTCGCGGTCATGCTTCGTGCTTCGGCTGGGTTAGGTTCTGTTTATGCGGGTAAACAATTACACGTTTGTGCATTGAAGTTAGGACTTGTTGATGATACCTTTGTCTCTTGCGGATTGATTGATATGTATAGCAAGTGTGGCGATATTGAAGATGCGAGATGCGTTTTTGACAATATGCCTGAGAAAAGTACAGTTGCTTGGAACAATATCATAGCGGGTTACGCACTCCATGGTTACAGTGAGGAAGCTCTGTGTTTGTTGCAAGAGATGCGAGAGTCAGGTGCGACTATAGATCAGTTCACACTTTCCATAATGATTAGAATTTCTACAAAGCTCGCAAAGATAGAGCTTACTAAACAAGCACATGCTTGTTTGATTCGAAGCGGTTTTGAATCAGAAATCGTCGCAAACACAGCTCTTGTGGATTTCTATAGCAAATGGGGTAAAGTAGATACTGCTAGATATGTTTTCGATAAGTTGCCGAGGAGAAATTTAATCTCCTGGAATGCTTTGATGGGTGGATATGCAAATCATGGAAGAGGAATCGATGCTGTGAACTTGTTCGAGAAAATGTTTACTGCAAAAGTCGCTCCAAATCATGTTACGTTCCTTGCGGTTTTATCAGCTTGTGCCTATTCAGGTTTATCTGAACGAGGATGGGAGATTTTTCTATCAATGAACGAGGTTCACGGGATCAAACCAAGAGCGATGCACTATGCCTGCATGATTGAGCTCTTGGGTAGAGACGGTTTATTAGATGAAGCCATTGCTTTTATCAGAAGAGCTCCTTTGAAAGCAACAGTTAATATGTGGGCAGCACTCTTGAACGCCTGTAGGATGCACGGAAACTTAGAGCTTGGAAGAGTGGTTGCTGAAAAACTCTATGGAATGGGACCAGAGAAGCTTGGAAACTACGTTGTGCTGTATAATCTGTACAACACTATGGGAAGAACCGCAGAAGCTGCAGGAGTTTTGGAGACGTTGGAGAGGAAAGGCTTGAGAATGATGCCGGCTTGTACTTGGGTCGAGGTTGGAGATCAGACTCATAGTTTTCTTTCAGGAGACAAGTGTAATGCTTACAATGAGACAATAAAAAGGTAAAAAACTTCTTTAACAAAATAGTATAATATTTCTTTCACTCTTTATGTGGGATTCCTAAAACAATGAAACAGGCAAATATACGAAAAGGTTGATGAGCTAATGGAAGAAATGTCCGAGTATGGGTACTCGGTGAAGGTGGAGGAGGAGGAAAACTATCTACCTGACGTGGATGAGAAGGAAGAGAAAGGAGTAAGAGTGAGATATCACAGCGAGAAGCTAGCGATAGCTTACGGATTGGTAAATACGCCGGAGTGGAAGCCATTGCAGATAACTCAGAACCATAGATTGTGCAAGGAGTGTCACAAGGTGGTTGCGTTTGTATCTTTGGTTACAGGAAAAGACATAGTAGTGAGAGATGCGAGTAGGTTCCATCATTTCAAAGAAGGAAAGTGTTCTTGTGGAGGTTATTGGTGAGAAGATAGAAGTAGGATTAGAAGTAGAAGAAAGTAAACTCCACTCTCTTTGTTAATTGGTTTAAGCAATTCTCATTGTTTATTGTTTCTTTATGCTACAGATATATACATATCACATATGTATCAGTTTGTTTCTGATTCTTTATCAATAAAAGTGAAAGCTTTGTCAATTTGGGAACACTTTAGTTATTCAGTATATCACAAGTTATCGAGTATATCACTAGTTCTTGATAGATTTTTGTTAAGTGTAAACACACAAAACAAATTTCTTTCTTTATCACTAAATATTATATCAAAACTACAAAGGTGCGAGGAAAGATATATTGGTGAAATATTAAGACAACGGATATAAAAATTTCTGTAAGGAAAGACGACGGATATAAGAATTCCCGGGAGAAAAGATGCATACATTATGTTATCGGAACCTGATATGCACCGAAAGCAAATGCTGCTCAACACACTGGCAAGCACGGTACAGCTAAAAGAAAAACACAAAAAAAAACACAAAAAGAACTAAACAAAACGACAAACCAAGGAAAGAAACTAAATGTTAACAAGAGAGAAGATACTCTAAGCGCTGAGGAGGGAGACCGGTCGACTAAAACACAAGCCATTTATTGAGAAGACCGCGAACGACTGACAATCTTGTTATTGCTTCAACCATAACCGAGTTTGGAAGAACTATAAGCACCAGACGAAACACCTAATCCCGGGAGATCGGAAGACAAACATTTTTGCAACCGAAAATACAAGGCAAATAAAGGAACCAGAGGCCACAACAACTACAACTCTGAGACGGGGGACTTGCAACCAAGAACAAGATCCCTTTGAGCTGGTTAAAACGAAGGACCACAAAGAAAGCCTCAACCCATAGCTAGAATTACTCCCAACCTAAAGAAACGAAACGCACTTGCAATCTAATCTAATATCCCCGGTTACATGTCAAGCTAAAAGAACAGACAACAACGACAAAGAAACTAGTCAGGCAAAGACAAAGAAAGGCTCAATCAAACTTCAACGCCAAATACTGACACGACGAAGAAACTAACAACGAAACCAAATCAACTCCAATGAATCGAAAAGGTAGCAAGACAAACTTGAGACTAGAGGCGACAAACGAACAGCAAAACGAGTCAAGAAGAAACCAGCCAACAAAGAGAACACTAACCAGAGATTAGAAACACACACCCAAAACCTAGATCGCCATCTCAAGACTGAAGAATCTTCCACAACCAAAAGACCCTAAGACAAACTAAAAGAAACCACAACAACACTAAAACCAAACAGAGGGAACTACAACCCGTCACATACCAAACCAGAGGAGATCGCACTAGCCCAAAAATTGTTGTGCAAGAAGAAGAGGGGAACCAGAGACGAGACAAGGCCAGATCTCACCCACACACCGCTTGATGAAGACACGACGAGACCAAACGAAAACCACCACCGGCCGAACAAGCACCAAGCAGACGACTCCAAGCTCCGCCCTAAAAGCCTCTGAACTTGGACGTGATGGAATTAATGAAGAAAGAGGAGGAAAATAGAGGAGAAATTAAGGAAGAAAACCTCCTCACATCGACGTCGAGGAGGACGCCAAGGGAGGAAGAGGAGAGGAAAAGGAGGAGAAAGGTGGCGGCTAGGTTTAGAAGAAGAGGAAATCGCCAAAGGCAAGAGGAGAGAGACGTTTCTTGTTTAAACTTGAGACCAGAGGCGACAAATCTTATTAAGGAGCAGGAGTTGAAAAATTTAAACTCATGAGGATTTAATTTAGTCAAAGATGGTGGTTATATATATATATATATTTTCCTTTAACATATACTATTTTATAATTATATATTTGAATTTATTTTATAAAATTATTTGGAGAAATGATGTAGTTTTTTGGTAGAATACCGAGTTAGATACTATGATTGCTGTTGAGGACCCTCCCCACTATCAGAGTGTATGTTCTTTGCGAGGGTAGAGCTTCTGTTGGTAGAAAAATAATATTTTATATGTGTTCTAAAATATTCTACTATTTTTGGTGATAAAGAGCTCACATTTCAAGGTTCTTTTGGTGGAATTTTAAAGCTTATCCTTTTGGTTATCTTACGCTCAAGAACCCTAATCTTTCGATTCTATCTAAAATCTTCTTGGTAGAGTTTGAGATTATTATTATAAAAGTCGTCTTATACTGATAAATCAGTGAATTTCAAGTATATAAAAGAAGAACAAGAAGAACCTTTAATTCTGCCCAATATTCTTCTCTTCAGTTCTTCAGAAAATAGTCTTCTCAATTTAATTGAAAGGGTTCTTATTCAGGAAAAGCAGTTGAGTTGTCCCGCAAATTTTAATAAGTTTGGTCTGATGCTAGCTCGTTCGAGACAAATTCAAGGTGTTTCAGTGGCAGAAGTTGACCTCATGGGATTGTCAGTCAAGGTTTTAAGAGATTAAAAATAAATGTAGTTTCAGTTGCAAAAGGCTTTTCTCCTATATTCAAAATCGCTTCATCAAAGGTGATCCTACAATGGGGATTGTCATCGCTGCAATGAGTTTACTGAGTTGGAATTGTCGGGGAGTAGGTAACTATCAATCTCTGACAATTCCTCGTCTCCAGGAACTGTGTCATAAACATTTCCCTAAGATTATGTTTTAAATGGAGACCAAAAACTTTACAAATGTTCTTGTAGATATGGAAATTTGGCTAGAGTTTGATCGTGTATATACAGTTGATCCTATCGGAAAGAGCAGTAGTTTAGCAATCTTTTAAAAGAATTCTATTCAACTAGAGTTCTTGTATGTGGATAAGACTATAATTTACTGCCGTGTGGTGTTTGGAGCAAATACTTTTTACATGTCATGTATATACGGGGATCCGAATAAGAAAGGAAGAGTAGCTGTTTGGGGAAGAGTTAGCAGAACTGGAATTAACATAATACAATCTTGGTGCATGCTTGGAGATTTTAACGACCTCTTGTCTAATGAAGAAAAAGTTGGTGGTTCTAGAAGATCCGATTCTTCGTTTCTTCCCTTTGCAAATATGTTGAATGCTTGCAGAATGATAGAACTCTCAAGGCATGGTAATTGTCTCCCATGGGGAGGAAAGAGACAAAATTGTTGGGTTCTGTCAAGATTAGATAGATGCTTTGGGAACAACGAATGATTTAACCTATTTCTCGTGTCTAATCAGTCATTCCTCGCGAAAAGAGATCTGATCATAGACTTATTCTGGTTAAGTTATGCTCATTCAATGATTTGTGTAAGGGTCAATTTAGGTTTGATAAAAGACTTTTAACTAAACCTAATGTGCGTCAACAAGTTTCATTGACTTGGGACATGCCTCAAAGTTTTGGTAGCATAAGGGTTTCAGACATATTAAGATCATGCAGACAAACTTTGAGCATTTGGAAAAAAGAAAATAACCAAAACTCCTTAAGAAGAATTCATCAGACTGAAAAAAATTAGAGTTGGCATAATCTTTTAACTTTCCCTCAACAAAGGTGTTGCAACAATTGAAAGTGGATCTTATTAGAGCTTATAGAGATGAGGAAAGTTATTGGAGCCTGAGAAGCAGAGAGACATGGTTAAGAGAAGGAGACTATAACATTAGGTTTCTCCATGCTTCGGTAAATGATAATCGAGTTAGGAAAGGGTTACAAAAATTGGTGGATATAAATGGAATAACACACAAAGAAGAGGCGTCTAAAGGTGAAGTAGATGTGGCGTACTTTAATACGCTCTTTCAATCTTCAACTCCTTCAGACTTCTGCCAAATATTTTTTAGTTTTCCTTCCAAAGTATTAGATAGAATGAATGATGACCTCTTAAAACATGTGTTTGCGGTTGAGGTTAAAGATGCATTTTTCTGTTAAAGCAGTGAGTGTGCCTGGACCTGATGGTTTCTCAAGATTATTCTTCTAGAATTACTGGGACATAGTAGGCGCTCAAGTCATTGATGAATTTCATAACTTTTTCCATCAAGGTAGTTTCCCTAAAGATTGGAATTTCTCTCATATTTTTGCGAAGGTAGTGAAGTCTGCAATGTCTAATTTTAGGCCTATTAGTTTGTGTTCATTCATGTATAAGATCATAGAAAAAATCATGGTTAGAAGATTGAAGACGTATTGCCTCACATTGTGTCAGAGATGCAAAATGCTTTTTGTTTCTGAAAGGATGATCTCTGATAATATTTAGTGGCGCATGAGATGGTTCATGCTCTTCAGTCTCATCCTAAGATATCTGTTCAATTTATGGTTGTGAAGATTGATATGTCTAAGGCCTATGAGAAGGTCGAATGGAACTACTTGAGAGCTTTATTGACAGCGTTTGGTTTTCATTGAAGATGGGTGGAGCTTGATATGTTTTGTGTCACCTCAGTATCTTTTTCGGTTCTCGTAAATGATAAGCCATTTGGGAGGATTTGTCCTCAACGTGGTTTGAGACAAGGAGATCCTTTATCTCCCTTTCTCTTTGCTTTGTGTTCAAAAGATTTATCTTACTTAACGTCTACTGCCAGAAGATTGGGTTTTATTAAAGGGATATCCTTCAATAATGTTGGTCCGGAGATACATCATTTGATGTTCGCTGATGATACTGTCTTTTTCTATGTGAGGCAAAAGAGGAACAAGCTTTGAATTTACAGAATCAGCTCTCACTTTGTGAAAAAGGGACGGGACATGCTATTAATTTGCCCAAATCATCGATTAGTTTTGGAAAAAGGATACCGCTTCAACAAACTTTGAGCATTACGAATGAAGGTGGTGTTGGTAAATACTTGGGCTTACCCGAGTGTTTCTCTGGCTCGAAAGTAGATTTATTGGCTTATATCAAAGATAAGCAGAGTTCTCGTCTTTCTACTTGGTCATCTAGAACTCTCTCTCTCTTGGAGGTAAATAAATTTTGCTAAAAATTGTGGCTATTGTTTTACCGTATATGTTATGTCTTGTTTTAGACTTCTTAAGAAAATCTGTCAAAACCTATGATCGAATATGGCTCAAATCTGGTGGAATTCATTTGAAGGTAAAAGAAAAACGCATTGGAAGAGTTGGGATACAAGTTTGACAAAGGCGCAAGGTGGTCTAGGTTTTAAAGATAAAAGAGAGATTTAATCAAGCATTATTAGTTAAACAAGCTTGGAGATTGTTAATGGAATATGATTCTCTCTTTTCAAGGTTGTTCATAAGTAGATACTTTAGTGGCTCTGAATTTTTTAAAGTAAAATTAGGAAACAAACCCTCATTTGCTTGGAGGAGTTTACTTCATGGCAGAGCTTTATTATAGGAAGGTCTGGTAGTAAACATTGGGAATGGAAATATCAGAAGTGTATGGATGGACCCTTGGATTGTTGAGAATGGGCAGAAAAGTGTATGGAGAAAAAAATTCCTTTTTCAGTGTTGATTTAAGCGTTAAAGATCTTATTGATTTTCCAAGGAAAGATTGGAATATCTCTAAGCTCAAGGGAAATTTTCTTCATGGGGACATCTTAAGAATCCTAGACATTCATCCAGCGGTAAATCAAGAAGATTCGTGGAGATGGTTTAATAATAAATTTGGTGCTTATTCGGTTAGTTCTGGTTACTGATTATTAAGAAAGAATAAGTTGGCTAAGCTTGAGAATACTCCTTTCATACAACCCTAGTTGGCTGATCTCAAAAATAAAATTTAGGATCTTCAAACTTCACCAAAGATCAAGATTTTTCTCTGGAGATGCTTCTCTGATGCCCTTTCAATGGCTATGAAGTTATCGACCAGAGGAGTTCATGTGAATTATCATTGCCAGATTTGTGGAATAAATGAAGAAGACATCAACATGTTCTCTTTACATGCACTGTGGTGTGACATTTTTTGGCTTTATCGGGTTGTCCTCATCCTAAAAACGGATTATGTTCATCCCTTTATACTAACTTTCAGACTCTTCCATGGGATAAAAATAGTGGTTTGTTACTTGAACAGAAACAAAAATTGCTTGGGTTCTTTGGAATAAGTTTCTTTTTGAAAGACAAATTATTATGCCTATGATGATGGCTAAATGAATTGAGGATGAAGTTTTTGAATAGTTCTTGGATAGGTTGTCTAATCGGACTTATGCAATGAGAGATTATTCCTGCTTTGGTTGGCAACCTCCTCCAATGGATTGGGTGAAGTGTAATATTGACTTTGCGTTTTCAAAGAATAAGTATTTAGTTGGAGCTTCTTGGGTGTTAAGGAATTCACAAGGTCATGTTTTACTTCACAGTCGTAATGCGTTTATCGATAATGGAGGTGTGGTAGAAATGAAATTGCAAGCGTTGCTTTGGGCTATAAATAACATTTGGAGTCTTTATTTCTCTAAAGAAATTTTTGCTATTGATGCTTCTGAACTGGTGGGATCGGTTAATCGTCCTAAAGATTGGTTGGCGTTCAAATTTCATGCATCAGAAATTTTGTTAGCTGCAACTTCATTCACAGAATCACTGCCGACCCTTTTATAAGGCATATAAAGCACAAGCTTTAGGCCTCCAGTTTTTTTCTAAAATTAGTTGAATAATAATATAATTTGAGGCCACATTTTA